>CATIWF010097225.1:0-29826 GCA_949630135.1 Balakata baccata
AAAAAATTGCATTTCTTCCATTTGCCATTAATATAAAATACAATGCACGAACTCTGCAAATGCCCAAAAAGACTTGAAAACTTATAATTTCGGTATGGCTTTTCCAGTAGATGAAGACAAAGATGAGAACTTTGGGTATGCCTTTCAGCTTGTGATGAGCTTAACGCTGCCCATGGCACTTCAGGCAGCAATAGAACTTGGGATATTTGAGATTATAGCCAATTCAGGTCTACATTCCAAACTTTCTACCTCAGAGATTGCAGAAAAAATTCCCACAAGGAACCCAGATGCACCCATGATGCTGGACAACATTCTTGGCCTGTTAGCCAGTTACCAAGTACTTGGTTGCTCTTTGAATGGGTTGGAGAGACAATACAGTTTGAACTCTGTCTCCAAGTACTTCGTGCCTAACCAAAATGGTGTTTCGCTAGTTCCCTATCTCACCTTGTATCAAGACAAGGTCGTCCAAGAAAGCTGGTTAGTTAATTGCTATTTCCTTTCTTTATCTATTCGTTATTCTTCTTTTAATTTTAGGTATAAAGTGCCCACTATATTTATCTCTTTTCACCCTCTAGCCCCTTAATATTTTTCTATCCAATTTGCTCCCCCAGTTTAGTTTTTGTCCACATTGCTTTATTCCATTTCAGAAATATGTAATTTCTCACCCCCACTAGTGCATGACAATGTGGATTAATTTTATGTATACTCACTGAATTTTGCTTTTATTGCAGTAAATTTATAAATTTTTTTTTCTTTTCAAAAATTACTGAATTATATTTTTATTTCACTAAAATCATTTATGACTAGTTTTCAGATATGGATAACCAAAAAAACTAATGTGACAGCTGATATGTTACCGAAAATCTAATATAACAGCTGATATGTCATTGGAAACAGACCGAAAATAATTTTAGTAAAATGAAAATATAATACAGTGATTTTTTTTTTTAGAACGAAAAAAATTTTATAATTTTACTATTATAAGAGTTAAGTTCAATAGTCATAAGTGAAATCAATTCCAATAATGTCAAGTATGACAATAATACTGATATAATATGGTCACAAGTTAGCATTTGGACACTTACATCTTTCTATAGTGCAAGGAGGCAATGTAAACTAAAAACTTAATTCATGTTAACAAACTAAACCCAAAAAATGGAAATGGTAAAAACAAACAAATACAAGAAATTAGATATAACTTAACTCTTATTTTTACATAAACCTGTTAATTCTTGGATGCAATTGACTTCTAGGTCCAAGTTGAAAGAGGCAATTCTTGAAGGAGGATGTGCCTTTAAAAAGGCCTATGGAGTATATGTTTATGAATACTGTGGCATAGACCCAAGGTTCAACCAACTCACCAATGTAGCAATGTTCCAACGCACCAGTATAGTCATCGGGAAAATCCTGGAGAAATACAAAGGATTTGAAAATCTAAAACAGCTTATAGATGTTGGCAGTGGGCTGAAACATACTCTCAAGGCAATCACATCCAAATACCCTCATATAAAGGGAATTAATTTTGATTTGCCACGTGTTATGGAACACGCTCTTGCCTATCCTGGTAAGATCAGTACATATCTATTTATCTTACTTGCTTGGACTCAGGTACGAGCATCCAACATGAATTTATATTTAGAAATTTGACTTCTCACTTTTTAAAATTTAGGATATGTAGCTAAAAATTATCTAAAATTAAAATACAGGTACATAAATACACCTTTACACATAAAAATGTAAATATTTTAATTTTTATATATAATAACTTAAGTTAAAAAAATTAATCAATATATAACATTTATATACTGAGATAGCTAGACAAGCAATATAAAGATAAAATTTCTGTTCCAAATGCCTAAAAAGAAAAAAGCAAAATATGTACCATATAAAACAAGCTTAATGACAAGGAGTGCTTGAACTACAGGTGTGGAAAACATAGCAGGGATCATGTTTGAAAGTATTCCTAAAGGAGATGCCATTTTGCTAAAGGTACTAATTTCATAATAATGTACCGTATAAAACAATCACATTGGCTGATGATGTATGTGATATGAACATTCTTCTTACTGTCAATGCTTCGCGGTTGGAGTGACGAACATTGTTTAAAGTTGCTAAAGAAGTGCTATGAAGCTGTGCCAGATGATGGAAAAGTGATAGTTATTGATTCAATTCTTCCACTTATACCTGACACTAGTGTTGCTGCCAAGGCTACTTATCAGAGCAATCTGATGACCTTTGCAATTTGCGAAGGGGGAAAGGAAAGAACAGAAAATGAATTTTTGGCATTGGCTATCGGTGCAGGATTTGGAGGCATTAGATATGAATGTTGTGTATGTAACTTTTGGGCTATGTAGTTCTTTAAGTAGATAAATCTCTTATAAATTGAAAGACTATTATTTCACCAATAAACTTTAGCTTAATACTGATATGGTGATTTCAAGTTTGAATCTCCAATTGGATCCTTTGTACAAAAAAAAATATATTATTTCCTCATTAGAATAATTTAAAATTTAGTCACTTGATGTCTTTCTAATAGTAAAAAAAAAAACTCACTTTTGTCACTGAATTTGGAACAAATTAGTATAAAACCAAAGGTTTCTTGGAATCAGAGACTGACCAACGTAGCAGCTTATGCTTTTAACTATGGTAACAATTTATGTGATATAAAATAAGGGTAAGAAAGAAGGAAAACATTTGGTTTCTAATTATCTGTAGCATTTCATAACGATAGCATGATGCTGAGGGAAACAATGAAATGTTAGCACAACAAATATTAGCTATGAAGCACCAAACTGTGTGATTTACATATTCTAGGACTATTGCCTCCGCAAACTAGAGGCAAAATTTGCCACCAAAATGATGTAGCTAAACTTTTAATACAAAACAGAACTACTTTATATTTGATGTCAACATTGAACAGGATGAATAATTCATGTAAAGTGTATACTACCAGGTAAGAAATAGTAAATGGGTGTTTGATGGCAACAAAAGACTAACCCTGTCGATTCACATTGCGGCTTGTAATTTCTTCCCCTTGTATTAGTCTTTCAACTGCATCTGAAGGAAGTCCAATCATCTCTAGTGTCTTCTCCCACAATCTATGTGATGTTTCAACGTTGTGTGCTTCTTCCGAAGGATTTGTAGGTCGACAGTCTTGAGAGATGAATGCACATACCGGCCAGTCATCTGCTTTTAACAGTTCACAATATTCTGGCATCTGAGGATCCGTGGCTGCAAAAAGTGAACTCCTTGAACCTGCATTATTAGCAAACTCACAATAAGGTTTATCTCCAATTTCCCTTCTTCTATACATTTTTAAACCCTTCCCTTGAATGTGAAGTTGTTTTTCAAGTAGCTTATTTCATTTCTTCCTTTCTATTAAGTCAAGCTAAAGCAGTTGCCATTGCCTAAATAATGATGCGCCATCACAGTTTCCGCTTTCAGAGTTCATTTCAGAGTTTCTCTATGCTACTATAGAATTTTGCAGGTGCAAACTACTCATTTATCCATTTGTAAATGGACAGAAATATGAAGAAGACTTCTTTTGTTCAGATACCTAAGATTATGGTATACAAAATAGGCAACTGTACTGCTAAAAATCTACATATATCCCTGTTGTGAGATATTGAGAAATATTTGAATAATATTCTTAATTAGCTTGATTTATATAATTAAGAATAGGTAGAAATTTATTTCCTATTTTGTATTGTTTCTTATTCTTTATATATTTGTTTCCTATTTTGTATTCATAGAGTTGTAAATATAGAGATTTTTACTATCAATGAAATAATCGATTTCTCAATTCTTGTTTTTTTACATGGTATCAGAGCCATAGGTTCCAGTGAAACCCTACCTGGAAATCGATCCGAGAGTTATGCCTAAATAGACATTTCTTTGTCATAGTTGGGTCACCATGAGTGATCTATTTTGTTTTTCTACTCTTGAGAGCAAACTGTATAATTTCTTGGGTCACCCTTGTCTAGTAACATTTGCCGTCGGTATATCTCGGTTGACTCTCCTCGGATTGTACGGCATCTTCTCCTACCTGGTTGGGTCTACATTGGTGTGGTGTGAGGTTTTTTGTGTTACAGGTTTTGTCGGTTTGTATGACCTTGTCTACCTGGTTGGATCTACACTAGTGTGATGTGAGACTTTTTGTGTTACAGGTTTTGAAACTCTTTGTTTTTTATATTTGTAACAAGTTGGGCATGATCGATATCTATGCTCCAACTTGAGGGAGAGTGTTGTGAGATATTAAGAGATATTTGAATAATATTCTTAATTAGCTTGATTTATGTAATTAAGGATAGGTAGAAATTTATTTCCTATTTTGTATTTTTCTTATTATTTATATATTTGTTTCCTATTTTGTATTCATAGAGTTGTAAATATAGAGCTTTTTACTATCAATGAAATAATCGATTTCTCAATTCTTGTTTCTTTACAATCCCCAGGAGGATTCACTGAAGCATGCTTTAAGAGAAATGCAGTCACTTGAAGCTTAAAAATCTTGATCTCCAGGTGCTGATCATAGGAAGGTTTGGATAGTTGCCAGTATCAATCATTATGAACTAATTAGGGAGCCAATTATATAACAACCGAAAGTATAAATGGTGATTTGAGGTGGAAGGTACATTCAATTACATGGACATTGATTGTTGTAAATATCAAGAAGATATATAGGCAACTTAATTCCTTAAATCAAAATCAAGCCAAAGTAACATTTTTTCTTTTATACTATAGATATCCAATTCTTGGATTATGTCCATACTCCAACATTTTTTTTTTCTGAATGCTACTTCAACATCTTGTTATTAACTTAAATTATCATTATTTTAATAATCATTACAAAATTGAGGGTATTCAGGTGAACCAAGAGTTGAACAATTATAAATACCCTATTCTTTTTAAAAAAGAAAAGGTAAGAACTTAAAATACCCAATTCAGAATCAAGACCAAAAGCAAACCAAAACTTCCAATTTGGTTATAGTTTTCAACTGTGGTCAACTCTACTTTCAACCTCTTAATCTTGTTTTGCTGGAAAACCTCCTGCTCCTTTTATTTCACTTTCCTTTTGTTATTAATTTATAGCAGTTCTTTTTTTTTTTTCTCCTTTCTAATCCCCTCACTACATGATCAATTCCTTCCCCACAATCTCTTTTCCACATAATATATTATATGCAACATTTTAGTGATTGCACTCTTAACTTTTGAGATTACATTTCAATTTTCTAAGCCAGCATTGCTGCTACTTCTTTCAACATTTTGCTTTCCTATTTATGGTAATTTGATCTCCAATGCTTTCTCATTAGAACAGTTTTATAAAAGTCCTGCTCCTGCTATTTTTATCTTATACACTTGCTTGCATAAAGAGTTTATTAATGAATTGAAAATCAACTTACCTCCTAAACTTGTCGGCTAAGTCAAAATTAACAATATCAACATTATGGCGACGTTAGTCTACAACTTTGATTTGATAACCAACATAGCACTACTGTCTTAATTATGCAAGAAGAAACGATTGAATAACAGTTAGGAAACTCACCCTCTTGAGGATTAAAAATAAAATAAGGTATTAGGTGATAAGCTACTTGAACAATTTTTGGAAGATCCCTTGCCTGCATTAAAATAAAGTTGAAACATAAGGTTAGACAATGATATTAACTAGTAAGTGTTTTTAGTTAAATAATATAAAGTCAAAACCAATCAAATCAACAAATAACATTTAACTTAAGCCCCCACAACTTCATGACTAATTCTTATAAACTGTATGTAGAAAAAGGACTAAATATCAATTTGCATACTGAATTTAGAAAATCCAATCCAGAAAAGTAACTTTATGACAATATTTAAGTCCTAGCTTTGATTTAATAGCTAATTTTTTGACACTTTAATGAAATTGATCTCATTTTAAATGACTAATAACTAAAAATTAACTCCTATTAAGTATTTGAAATATTTTTCACAAACTTTATAGTTAGTCTTTTTATTCTCAATATTATCATTGTTTTGTTATAAATCAGCCTGAACTGATCATAAAATCGAAGTTGGGTCGTACTAAGGTCATCAACTTGATTTTTTTCCTAAATTAGACTATGCTGGCGCATTCAAAAGACAAATGAGCATTTAGGGACTGTTTAGTTCAGTGGTTCAAGATAACTAATAGTGATTGCTAATAGCTGGTAGCTGAAGAATTCCAAGTGTTGGTGAAAATTTGCTAGCAGATGTTCATATAGTCTAAATAAGAAATTCAATCAAATAAGCTAATAGTTAATGAGAAAAAGCTCCAAAATGGAGCAGATGGAATCAACTACTGGTTGGTATTAGAATTTGTTATCAACTGTTGCAAAACTAGTTTGTGTTAATAGTTGAGTATGAAATAGCTATCAATTGGCCCATACCTTTGAATCAAATGCCCACTTAATCTAATTGAAAAGATGATTAAAAAAAAGGTGTTGACATATCATGTGGATGAATTTTGACTATATATGTTCCCAAAAAATTGTAAAGTTAGTTTTATTTCTCATACAGCATTCTACACATCATTGATCATGGCAATGTCAAAATATCTAGTTGTACAACTCACACAAGAAGATATATGAAGAGTTTACCTCTTCAAACAATGGATCAAAGCAGGTTAAATATCATCCAATACATTACGTATCACCCATTATGTAATATTTTTTTAGAGATACGATACGAGACCTATACACGTCTGCTAATTAAAAATAGCAATGTAACACAGCTGTATTGTCCATTACGAACGATACGGTTACATAACAGTAAAAAAAAAAATTTTAATATTAGTAATTTAAACTATGGATGTAAAATTTTTTAAGATTCTATGAATTAATATAGTATTCTTTCTCCCATTTTCTTAAATTATAGATCATGTTAGTTATAACATGTGTAATCTCATATGAGATTGATACCATAGTGCAAATGTATCAAATACAAAGATTATATTAATTATAACATATGAGACTGAAAAAAACAACACTCCTCAAAGTTATAAAGTCAATACATTTGATAGAGCAAGTTCATTGTTTGATATTTTCTCATCTAAATAAAATACCATTGATTCTTCACAATATTCTTCTGGTGATAATTATTTAATTCTGCATAAAATGTATTTTTATAATTTGTAATTTTAAATTCTTTTTACATTGTTCAATTCTAGGAATAGTTCTTTCATCATCTTTCTCTTTTTGAGAAATGTGGTTTTTCCCCTCATATTCAATAAAATATCTATTTGCTTACAAAAAAATCAAAATATTATTTTATATTGTAGCTATTTAGTGTTTATTATGCTTATATTAGGAAATTATACTATGTAATTTACATTTTTTAAATAAAAACAATATTTATTTAAATGTTTATTAACTTAATATATTTTATATTAAACTTTGTTGTCTATTTTTTATTGATTTGGATGATTTTGCTAGTTATTTTTCAAAATTCACGGTGTCAACGATCCAATACAATACGACTTAGATCAATACCGTTACACCAATTCCGATACAGATATATTACCCATTTCCGTTATATAAATAAACTATTGCATAATTTTTTAATGAATAAAAGTCATAAATACTTCATAAATCATGCACAACATCACAAGGCCCAAGTACTGCCATTTTCAAATCAAATATCTTCTTTTCTTAAAAAAAAATTCAGAAAACTTCTATAATGCAGAATAGAAGCTCAAGGCACACCGAGCCGAGGCATTGAGGCGCACGCCTCAGTAACATCGCCCGCCTTTGGGCAGCTCAATGCGTTGCGGCCAGTGCCTTGTGCGTCTGAGGTGCACCTTTGACAACTATGCTATCTACAAATGCAATTAAGACGTTGACTCACAATTGCCATCATCTGCAAGGGTATTTGTAAATTTCCTAACTATAGGATGTAAAATTATAACTTCTGGCCACGCCACGTGGAAAATGGTGATGCTACATAACTATGGGTTGTGCTCTCTATGACCTACGTCAAATAAAGAATTTGCAGAAGAGCATGTTACCAGAAGTGATTTTTCAAGTTTTATTCTCTGCAAGTAATGTGAGTGGACTAACACGTGTATGTGGCTGGATAACAAGTGTGCATGTCATTTTTTCTAGATAAAAATAGAAATCTAATTCCTCCAGAAGACTTACAACATTTGTATGAACAATTCCAGGTGATACACAAATTACACTAATGCCAGCTTCAGTAGGAAGGCGCCTGTGAAGAGAACTGCTAAACATGACCTGCAAACGACAGCCATTGTTAAAATTTATTCAATAATGTTTCAAATACTTAAGATCCAAGTTGACTTTACATTCCAGTATGAACTGTATGGTTCGCCTTAGTATGGAATATGAATCTGCATTCAGGAATACAACTTTATTGTGTTTTCTTATATACCAAGAATTCAAAATTTTATCTTCTGTTGTTTGACTAACTTAAAGCTCATTGAAAATTATATATTTTTAGCATGATTTTCAAAGTTGTTAGGCAATGTTTATGTATTTCAAAAAGATCAGAATAGGGAAATTGAAATTTGCTTCACGAATAGGACCTTTATGTGATTGTGCAAGCCTGCAAGTATACTTCATTATTTGAAAGTTGATAGGAAGTCGCAGCAAATACAGGGTGGGTCTGTGTATGAGAACAGCCAGTTAATATCAAGAATTTAATTGGCAAACAAACAATGAAAATGCCTCACTATCAAAAAAGAAAAATTTGATGAAAAAGCCCCTTTTAGTGATCTTGTGGGTGTGAGGGGGCCAGTAAAGTGAGTTGGAGTGGTGAGAAGGAACGGAGAAAAGGGTGAATAAAGTCTAATAGACAATCCTCGGCTGTGCAAAAAGTAATACAAAATTTACAGAAACTAAGTCAAAGCAATTTCAATGAAATGCAAAGGAATTGTTGGAGCAAACTATCAAAGGCAGTGAAATATCAACTCCTAACTGCACCTGTGCTAACTTGCTGCTAGTGTATCCTATTAAGCTTGAATACTTTCGCTTGCCAGAAACAACATTCATGTCTTCTGTGTCAACAAAGCCAACATAATGCATCTGCACAAGAGAAAATGTTAAATCCATTCCCAAATATGTAAGGGCAAGCATGTCATAGTAGCAGTTGAGTTGAGAATTTAGATGTCATATGAGGAAATATTCATGAACCAGTTACAGTATCTGATCAGGGAAGAAACACATTTTTCAAATAAAAGTATGAGCAGATTAGCTTTTTTTAAAAGGAGCGCAGAACATACAAAAAATTTCATCTTGAAGAAAAAGCCTAATTGCTTTTAGATATATAAATTGTAAAAAAGAAAAAAACAATCTAACTTGAACTGACTTTCAACCCACACCAAACTCCAAACTTCCCAAGTAATAAATAGTAAAACTAAATAAAAAAAATCCACAATTGTTTATCAGAAAATATATGAGAATCCCACAAAAATTTAATTTTTATATTAAAATCACAGAATAATGAAAATACAAAAAAATAAAATGACATAAATTCACCCGAAAAGTGCTTATGCAATGGGAGACAGTACCCAAAATTGCCCTAAAACTGCTCTCTTTCACCTCTACAAAGAGTCCACCTAGTTGGTCAATCCAATAAATTAATTTTTTCTTTAATTAATATTTTAAGACTTACAAACATTAACTGTTGAACAAAATAATAGAAAATTATAAACAACACATTTCAAAAATTGTATTATCATGCACAGGTCTCTCACCATCAGCAGATGGTTAATAATTCCTATAGATGCTCACAAAATCTTTTTCTGAAGGGGAAAAATAGCCAAAAAAAATATACATAGAATATAATTTTATTGATCATTGTACTTACAACTGAATTCACATTAATAATTCGGCTGGGTGAGCCTCTAATTAGGGATGGCAAAAGCAATATTGAAAGTAATGCTGGAGCAAGATGATTCACTTGCATATGTTCTTCGTATCCATCATTTGAAAACCTCTGCGGTTCTACATACATTAATTGACGCCAAGCATCAATAAGGATACACTAAATATGTAACTGGATATGATAATCAAATTAAACACTAATGGCAGGTAAGACTCATAAATAGAAACATACAATAGCCCTCATAATAAGTAGATAATAACAATGACAATAACAGTGATAAACCAGTATTTATGCAATCAAGAAAGCATTCAAATAGAAGAAACCAAAACAACACTGGAATAAGAAATAGTAATTACATTTCAAATTAAATAAAAAGGTGAAACCTGATCCTTGAAAATCCTATAATTCATTTTCAAACCAATACACCAAATTAAATGATTGAAAACTAAAAAGGTAGCACTTCTCATAACTTTTTGGCCTTCACCCAAACTTAATGAGCAAACACAAAATATCAAGAGGCTTACTCCAAGGGTCAATAAATCGAACAATGTAAGACAAATGAAAATGACACTGATTGTTGTATAACATAATGTAAGACAAATGTAAATGACACTGATTGTTGTATATAACATAAAACACACATAGAGAAACATTGCCTAATTAGGAATCATTTGCATTAGTCTTTTAAGGCAACTTAATGAACATAAGCTTCATGTACAAAGGATATCTTAGCCTTCCAAATATGTTTTCAGCAAATTAAAGTAATCTCCTAACGGAAAAAGCTTGTTCATTGCCAATGGCACCTTTTGGCCATGTTTCATATGTTCAATGGTGCTAACAAGGTAATAAGAGTGAGGCAGCCACTAGAGGTGCTGAGTAGCATCAAGACATGATGAAGTGATATAGAAATTATATATGAAGTTCACATATTGGTAGGATTATGTGGTGAGGAAAGCATTTAAAGAGACAGCAATCATTATTTTGGCTTGGAAATTTGAGCAAGTGATACTTCATTTTCGCATTTCCTCCTTTCTCTCTTTCTATTTACACACACAATTTGAGAAAGGAAGAAAAATAACCACGTCAAGGAAAGAGGCAAAGTTACCAATCTTAAAAGTTAAAACATAATTCCCACTTTAGAAGAGCAGATTTTTTTTATCAAAGAAGAGCAGATAACTAACATAAATTCCAAAGGACACACATATTTAGAAGTAGGATAGTACCTTTTTTTCTAAGTTACATGGTGGCTACCTTACCTTCAAGACTAAATTGTATCAAAAGGTAGATTGGACTTGACAACACATGTCATAGTTATAATTGGAAAAATTGTAGGAACCTTATTATTCTACTTCATCTATTCATAAACACACAACTGAAGGGGTTTGATTGTCCATCTATTTGTCTCACAACAGATACTCCAACTTCCTCTGTAACTGAACAAAAATTTTGCAAAAAGAGAACAAATGGATTGGACTTGAAAGCACGTTTATTTCAATTAAAAGACTTCTAAGTCGTCAAAAGTTACTAGTTTGCAATCTACATAACACACCTAAAGATTATAAACATATCTATCTACAAACTAAACCTACACAAACACCTTAAAAGAAGTAAAAAAAATCATATTCTTGAGTGGGGAAACCATACATGTAGAGACTGACCTCCAATGGAAAATATTCCAGCATTATTAATAAGAACGTGCAAAGGTCCAGAACGTGCATTCCATGCTTCAGCAAACCTTACAACTGATTCCAAGGAGAGAAGATCAAGTTCCATCACCTTAACAAGAACAAACCACACATATCAACCATTCAAATTGCAAGGCATAACAGTCAAATTCTCATTCAAACTTTATATTTCAGCCAAGAATTGACTAGAATACAGTTAGAGTTATATCATGCATTGACAATTCAAATTACCTCAACATTGAACGGGAGGCCTACACCAGACCATTCATTCTGCCACTTATGGATTAGTTCATGAGCCTTATTTGTATTCCTTACCGCCATAACAACATGGGCTCCTGTCTCTGCTAATTGCCTATAAAATAGAAGGAAACAGCTTCACTAACACAAAAAATTAAAGAAGAGATCGTACTTCAATTGTGAACCATCATGTTTCTACAGTAAAATAATAATTTATTTACTTTAGGTTTCCCAAGTTAGAAGACAAAGTAATGAACTCAATGCCTTCCAATTAAGTCAAAATCTCAATTGAGGATATGGGCAATGCCAAAAATGTCGTATTTTTTATAGAAAAAATCAATATGAACGAAAGGAAAAGAAGAAGGCAACAGCTACATTACTTCAAATTATATATCTCAACTAAAAAAAAATGAAAAAAAGCCATATAAAATTATTTAAAGAAAATGAGGAATATGGATGGTATAAAACAGAACCTGGCGATTTCGGAGCCGATACCACTGGTGGAACCAGTGATAATGCAAGTGAGATGATTAACGGGAGGCAACGGAAGAGGGTTTTGCAAGTGACTAGCCATAATTCTCTGAAAAAGCATCTCGTGAATCACATACGTCCATCCTCTTAACCATTCAATCCAACCTAATCCCTCCTTCCTTTTCGAAGTTGAGCTTCTTGTTGTCATTGCTTGACGAGTTCAGATCTCAATCTTTCTTTCTCTGTTCACTATGGCCAAAGTTCTGGGATACTGGACAAAGTCTGCTATGACAAAAAATTAATATAATATTCTTTAGGTTTTTGTTAACAGACAGATTAGAATTTTACGAAAATGGAATCAAAAAAATATATTTACAAAAACAACACGATCAAATTTGTTTCAAAAATATTATTTCCATAAAGTTTTTTTTCAAAAATATTACCATTAAAATTTATCCAATATTTATAAGAAAGTCAATAAAAATTGAAGTTACACAAAATTTATTCAATATTTATATAAAAATTATTCAAAGTTGACTCAAATGAAAATTGAAGTTATAAGAGGTTTATCAATAATTTACTTAAATTTTACTCAAATTATATCCAATATTTATTCAATGTTTACCAGAAAATTAATAAAAGTTAAAATTATACATAGTTTATTCAAGATTTACCCAAAATTCACACAAAATTTACCCAAAATTTACAACAAAATTAATAAAAATTAAAGTTACAAAATGTTTATAAAAAATTTACTTAAGTTTTACTCAAATTATATTCAAGATTTACCCAATATGTACTAAAAAATTAATAAAAGTTAAAGTTACATAAAATTTATTTAAGATTTACTCAAAATTTATCTGAAATTTACAAAATATTTACTAAATGTTTATTAAAGGAATATCCAAGGTTTACCAAAAGTTTATCTAACTTTATCCAAAGTTTACTAAAGATCTAGCCAAAGGTTTAGCAAAGTAAATAATTTTAATTAAATTAATTAAATACAAACTTTACATATTTTCTTTGGTAACTAAAGTTTACCCAAAGTTTATTTGGTAATTAAGTTAATTAAATATAAATTTACATATTTCTTTTGCTAATTAAGTAAATTAAATAATAAATAAATAATAAATAAATGCATGCATGCATAAGGACAATAGGTGCCATAAAAGTTAATTAAATTCTTAATCCATATTTAAAATGTCAAAATTAATCATTTTCTATCACAATTAAAATGAAAAAATGTAATAAATAAACACTAAAATCTCATATTTGCAAAGAAAAAATAAAAAATCAGTAAAAATAAAAATATAGAAAATGGCAATGAAAACACGGTACATGCATCGGTAAAAATTAAAAAAAAAACTTTGTAAATCATGTATTCCATGTAATTTCCCCTTCTTTTTTCTCGAGAAAACAAAAATAGGGGAAATTGTGAATGGATCGATGGATTATGGGCTAACAGATCTTTTGGGTGGGTCTAGTGGTTCAACTTACGTTTTAAATGGCTTAAGCTCATATGATGTACCACCAATGGAACCTGGACTCCATGCCTGCCAAGACCAATGAGGCCTTAAGCTGGAACTGTTGGGGTCTAGGCCAAGCCTAAGTAGTTCAAGCCCTAAATGACCTAATTCGTTCTCGTAAGCCTATGTTGATATTTTTATTTGAAATTCTTGTTAACTCTTAGAAAGTAGAAGATATATGTGTTAAGCTAGGTTTTGAAAATACTTTAGCCATTGAAAGAAAGGGTAAGAGTAGCAGCTTAGTTGTATTGTGGCATCAAGCTTTCTTAATGTTTGTTAAAAGCTACCCTCGGAACCATATGTATCTTGAAGTGTCCAATCTTGAAAAAGGGAGTTGGAGAATAACTCGGTACTATGGTTTCCCTAAGAGAAATCGTAGGAGACATGCATGGGACTTTCTATGGTCCCTTAATACAACTTTAAGGCTTTCATGGTGTATTGTGGGGGACTTCAATGACCTTCTTAATGAAGCATTTAAGAAGGGGTTGAATGAGCATCCTGTGCATCTACTTAGGGGCTTTCGCTAGGCAGTCGATGATTTCACTAACTAGATACCCATACACTTGGTCAATGAGGAAATAGGCTATTGTTGGTGTGGAGGAAAGGCTCGATCGAGCAATGGCTACATCCAACTGACTATCTCTTTTCCCTCAGGTAAAACTACTGAACCTTCTTGTTATTGTTTCTGACTATAGACCACTTTTGTTATGTCTTGAAGCTCCTATGTATTCCCTTAAACGGCCCCAAAAATTCCATTTTGAGAATAGTTGGTTGTTGGAAATGGATTTCTATGATATTGTTAATCGAAGTTGGTGTATGACAATTGAATCAATCTTATATAAGTTGAGCACTTACTCAAAAGTGTTAAAAGATTGGGGGAGACACACTACGAATTGATTTATCATTGGCATATCCAATTGCAAAAGATTGATGGTTGAGTTGTAGCACCTAACAGATAAGGATCCCATTACGAAGTTTAGTGCAATAAAAAAGCAACTGTCTCACTGGTTAAATTGGGAGGAACTATATTGGAAACAAAGATTGAAGGTTTTCTAGTTGTGGGAAGGAGATCAGGACACTAAAGTCCTTCATTTAAGTGCTTTTGCCTAGAGGAAAATAAACAAAATCAATATGCTATATGGGGATGATGGTTCTTGGCATGACGATCATATGGGTATCAATGGGATAGTGCATTAATACTTCACTTACTTGTTCTCAAATAGTAATGGAGTATATGATTAGGTACTATCGTGTTTGGAGCAGCGGGTGTCAAAGTCGCAAAATGCACTTCTCACAGCCCCCTTCACATCTGAAGATTTCAATAAGGCTATTTGTCAGATGCATCTAGATTAGTCACCTGGTTTGGATAGGTATAACTCAACTTTTTATCAAAAATTCTAGAACCTAGTAGGGGATGATATCTTCCGTGATTGTTGCAAATGGTTAGATCACAGGACTTTTCTAGAGCCATTGAACCACATAAACATTTGTCTAATTCCAAAGGTTGATAACCCCACAAGTATGTGTGAATTAAGACCCATAGCCCTTTGCAATGTGGTTTATAAGATTATGGCAAAGGTTCCTGCTAACATACTACAAACAGTCCTGCCCTAAATCATATCCTCTAATCAGTATGCTTTTATGCCTAGAAGGTCAATCACTGACAATGTTTTAGCTACATTCGAATTAATCCACTTTATAAAGCAAAAAAGAAAAGGCAAGCAAGGTTACATGACATTGAAAATGGATATAAGCAAAGCCTATGATCAGGTTGATTGGGTTTATTTAGAGACTATGATGTTAAAGCTAGATTTTGATGTCAAATAGGTTCAGATGTGTCATGCCCACAAAACGAGTCTAGAAGTTATTATGATCAATTGGGGGTGTTAAAAAGGTGAGTGGCAAGAAAAAACAAGAGAAAAGAAGGAGTCAGTGCTATACATAACCCTTGCTGATCTGTACGACCCATGTAGGATGAGCATTGTGCACGACCTATGCTGTGTCGTAATGGTATCTTGAGGTACAAAGCACGACCCATACTCAGTGTCAAAGTATATAAATACATGACTTCTCTCTCATTTCGGTCATAAAATCATTTCTATCAGCCCCTACTGAAGAAAAACTATAGAAGAACCCCAATCCTCTGAAATTCATCTCCTACATGACTTTGAAAGGTTTCTAAGACTCAAAACACAAGATTTAACACTCAAGGATCAAGATTTGAACATGGATTGAGGGATTTACCAAAGAAGAAGAAAGAGTTAGTGAGAGAAATCTTGTAGCTTGAGGGAGCCTGAATTCTTCAACAAAGTCATCCACATTTTCTACCTTCTAAAGGTAAGAAAACATAAATCTTCATCTCTTTACTTGATTTGTGGAAGCTTATTAGGGTTTACCCGAAAATGGGTTTCTACCCATTTGCATATGGGTTTGATTGAGAGGGGATCTTGAGTTTTCTTGAGAGAAAAACTCTCTATGAAACCTAAATAACACGTTTTTAACATGATTTAAGAAAGAAAAGACCTAACTTGAAGGATTTTGAGTTGGGTTTCATGTTTACCTAGTTTTATATAGTTTTGATTGACTAAATATGTTGATCCATAGTTATGGTTGTGTATAGATGGTGCCTTGGCAGGTAGAGTTATCATCAAGAAGGCTAGGCAAGCTTGAAAACTTGGATTTGAGATGGCTCCATAAGAGGTAAGATCATATTAGCATTCTTTAACTCCTTATATGATATGAAAATGTGATAATGGCATGTTAACTAGAAATGAGCGGTAACTAAGATGGAATGAAATCTAAGACTAAGTATGATTAAATAACGTGTTTTTGGTAGGCTAAATGTACTCAAGTCTGAAATGAGCAAACATATAATTGTTGATCCCATAGCTTGATAAATCAACGATGGTGTGGATGTCATAGACCGTGATTCAAGTCAATTAATAATGTGTTAGATTGCCTAAGAGTTAAATGACATGTTAAATAATGTTAGAAATGGAAACTATGACGAGTGGAAGAGAAATAAGACTCATTTTCTATTAATAAACTCTTCATCAATTGATTAGCATAATTAATGCATAATGAACCAATAACGATAAAAAGTGGGAATAGTTGAGCCTATAGAGAAGTAATATTGGTTCATAAATACATAACACGGAAGTAAAAAGGGGTTAATTGAAATAACAATGTGTATGTATGATCGTGAAGTCATTAGCTCATTTAGTTGTATGTTAGGTCAATGCCTATATCAAGAATTTACAAAGTGGTAGATGCTCAGGTTCATGGAAGACACGTAAGGTGCTTCGAAAGAATGGCTTAAAGGAGGTAAGTTCTTCTTTTTGAGAAAACTTGTGGAAATTTGTATACAAGATACCATTATACATTTATGGCATGAGTGTGACTCGCATGTATGAATGCTTGAATTATGATTGAATCATAAATGTTGTAAAGTGTATTAAACATGATTGAAATGCTTGATGGTATGGATTATTATCATATGAATTTATGATGGTAATTGTGATAATAATAAGAGGCTTGTGCCTATGGTGTTAGATATGATAATCGAAAGCCACGAATGAAAGCTAATTAATGTAAGTTGAGATCTGTGTATTTGGATTCTTAAGAATGAATGATTGGCATAAAGCTATGGGAATGTGGTTTTTGTATGTTATAGATGACTTTGGTGCTTAACCAAACATTTGATATTGTTTGTGATATGTGTTATGTGATCTTGATAATTTTGAACAACTAGAAATATAATGTTTAACATGCTTTTGAGGATCTAATGGTACTGTAGCTCCCTTATATTCTTAAAGCTCATTATCTAGAGGGCCTATGCTTTAAGGTTTAAAGCACAATACCCATAGGAGTTCATGCTTCTTTTAAACACTGGGAAAATGCGTAATACCCCGAGAGGTCAATGCATAATTGGAAGGGAGATTCTATTATGTGATCTAAATGGAAACTTTGATTATGTTGTTTGAGAATGCTAATAGTATGATATTTGAGTAATGTATTTCGTTGTATGACCATTATAGACTATATAATACCATGTCTCCCTAATATTCTTAAAGCTAAAATTCCTAAAGGTAATGCTTTAAGAATCGAAACTCAATACCTTGAGGGTTAATACTTCATGGTGACCGACATACGCTAGATCCTCTGAGAGGTCAATATGTTACAGTCAATATATACACTCGAGCCTCCAAGAGGTCAATGTGTAGTTAGTGATTGATATAAACAGAAGCCGAAACAAACATCCAAGTGAACTTCGTGATATGGAATATAGAACTAAAAGAGTAAACGTGAATACATGCATATGAATATATATAACTTACAAGACTCGATGTTCATGATGTTTCAATTTATATGAACGACATGTATGTTAACTCATATAAAATTTAGATAGCATAATGCTATATACACAGTTTATGATGGGCACGCTACTGTGAACAACAGTTAGACTGTAAACATATGAATTGTCATTCAAGTATACCTTGAATTATGTACCATGAATTATATGATATAAAGTTACAATTTATATACTCTTGTGTATTACTAAGATACTAGTAGATTAGATTGTATTTTCCATGCATGCAGGTTTTAGAGCCAGTGGTTAGTAGATGTAGCAGTTGGTAACAGAGTAGACCAAGCCCATACAGAGGAGACCATATAAGCCCAGATTTGGGCCGATCATATACATAATATTCATTCATCTTAGTATTAATTAGATAGGTTGTAATTAACCAAGTCAATTAATTCGAGTTTATGTAATATGACATAATAATGGCATAACTTGACATAGTTATGATGCATGAGTTGAGGGCTTGATATGCCCTAGATCAGTATATGGTTGTTATCTAATAGGATCATAAAGGCTAATATCACCTTGAGGTGATATATATACTAACCCGATATGCATGCTCGTTTAGATGAAATAACGAGTAAGGTAATATGTTAAAAAGTTTTGTTTTGGACAAGTTTTAATCTCCTAGGCATGTAGCATCCCATATGTATAATGAGATATATTCCTATTTTAAGGGTGGGTGTTACAAGATGATAATGTTATGTGTCTCCACTTTTACATATTTTGTTCTGGTAAATGATGTAGAGGTAGGACCCATTGTCCCTCGGCACTAGTACAAAAAGTGTAATAGGAGACTGGTTTTATACAGCAGTTGTAGAAAAAACACTGCTTAAAAAATGCGGTGACATTTTTGTAATTAAATTTGAAAAATTATAAGGGAAAAGCAGCGGTTATCTAAAACAACTACTACGTAAAGTTATTGCATCTTATATGCAATAGCTTTATTGTCAAAATCGCTGTGTATTATTGATTTTATAAAGCGGTTTACTTTGTTAACCGCTGGGTATAGTTTATATAAATAACAAAACCCTAACCCGGCCCTTAAAATTTTGACTTTCTGCAAGCTGTCTTCGATTCTCCCTCCAACCCTACACCACTTCCTTTGATTCTCCCTCTAGCCTTGCGCTGCTTTTCTTTCCCCACGATAGAGGTCGACGCTGCTACCCCTTAGTGCTCCCCATTTCGTGCCGCTGTACTGTGCTCCAATGCTCCCCTTCGGTGCTCCTCATTTCGCAGATTTACAACAAGCACCAACTTTGAAGGCAGATATTGAGGGTATGAAGCAAGAACTGCAGCGTGTAAGGTATATGCTTAAGTGATTGTTGATGTCTAGTGGATGGGGAAGTAAAAGAAGTTTACATTAGAAGCTTGCTTTTTTGTTATGATCTATTGGTTTTTATTTGTTTTCAGAGCTGCCACTAAGTTTGAGAAGAAAGGATATGCAAAGAATTATGAGAATGGTCAAGTGATGGAGAAGAAATTGATTGCAATGGCGTGAGTGTAACACCCCAAAAACTCAGTTATTATGAATAGTACTTCTCGAGTATGAATAATATCACCAGGGATGAATAGTACCACCCGAGGTGGAAAAATATTTTACTTGACCATCGGAAAGTACAATTTATAAGGAGTCCAAGAATGTAATTTGAGGTGAAATTGAGTTCAAATAAACTTTTAAAAGTCAAAAATAAAAATAAGATACAGTTCAATTTGAATAGTAATCTAGTTTGACAGAACTTCGACCGAGCCTGAAAAAAATGTTAGAGATCTCTGAAAAATTATCCGAATATATAGACTCACTCTAAATATTATGAGAAATTTTTCGGTGGGAAAAAATTTATTTTGGGGTGACTGAGAAAAATAAGTTTTCAGATCGGTAAATTTTGCCAAACCGGAAAACGACGTCATTTTGACCCAAAAATTTTGTGTACCATAAAAATTTTTTTTAGAATTATGGACACATTTTTATGAGAAATGGTGCAAGAAAAATAATTGAGTTTAAAAAATGTTAGAAAATTGACTAATAGGCCAATTTTGGGTTAGGTCAATGGATTGGACCTAGCTTGACCCATTTGAATAGGTATAAAAGGGAACAAATATCAGAATTATCAAGAGAATTCCACCCTCTTCTCTCCTCCTTAGCCGACACCCTCTACCCCATTTTTCCACTTCAATTTTTTTTTTCAAATTCTCTCCAAAATTTCCACCAAATTTCAGCTCCCAAATAATTATAAGGCCTTAAATCCATCTTTGGCAAGTTCAAAAACTCAATTTTTGGTAAAGAAGTTGATAGAAGTGTGAAGGAAGAATTTAGAGAAAAACTCCAAGTAAATAAGTTTAGTGAATTTAATTGTGTTTTGGATAGATTTTTAAGGTAGAGATTTATAAATCATGTGAATTTTGGATTATTGAAAAGAAAAATTGAAGGAAAACTTATGCAAGGAATTTTGCTAGGTGAAGGTCACAAAAAGGCAACAAGCAAAGATAGAGAAAAGGGAAAAGAAATAGAGAAATAAGCAAGAAAAAAAGAGAAATAAGGTTTGTGAATACAAATTCTATTGTTTTCCATTTACTTTGATGATTTTTCATGTGTATGTATGCATGTGTGCATGAAGAAAATTATGAAATTATGGTAATTTAGTATAGAAACTTGAAATTTAGTTTAAATTATGATGTTTGGAATGAATGATTTGATGAAAATAAAATTTGAACTAGATAGGGTGAATAGACCTAATGGTGTATCATAAGGAAAATAAATTGATTTCATGATATTTTAATGAATTGTAGTGGGAAAATGAAAATAAAATTAAAATAAGGTTAGTAGGAATTTAGTGAAAATTTTTGGGAATTAATCGGTTATATTATGGTTTAAATAGGTATTATGTACAAGATTTCATAAATTTTATTAATAATTAGCAAATTTTTCATGCATATCATTATTAATAATTATTAAAACATGCATATCATTAAATTGCTAATGATTTGATGAAAATAAAATTTGAACTAGATAGGGTGAATGGACCTAATGGTGTATCATAAGGAAAATAAATTGATTTCATGAGATTTTAATGAATTGCAGTAAGAAAATGAAAATAAAATTAAAATAAGGTTAGTAGGAATTTAGTGAGAATTTTTGGAAATTAATCGGTTATATTGTGGTTTAAATAGGTATTATGTACAAGATTTCATAAATTATAAATACATGTTTTAATAATTATTAATAATAATATGCATGAAAAATTTGCTAATTATTAATAAGGATTATGGAGAAATAAATAAGAAGTGGAAATATAGAAGTTATATAATAATTTTGAATATGTAAGTATGAATAAGAAATAAAATATGATTTATGTATGTTTAATTATATTATATAGAATAAGAAATAGAATTGTGTTTATGAATAAGAAATAAAACTATTTAAGGGTATAGGTAAAAAAAAAAAAAGTAAAAGAAAATTTGATTTTGCCCTTAGTATACTGGTAGTTAAATCAGAATTACATGATATAATTGGTTAATCATAGGGACACCTTACAGTAGTACTAGTCATGACGACTCGCATGTGTAGGACAAGAGTGGTTTACAACCATGTTTCTATGTTATCATGTTCACGGCTTTGTGATCCTTAATGATCAACTTTTTATGTTTTCAAAGCTCTGGGGTCCACGTCCTACATGTTCGGTTCGATAATTTCTATTGGATATTAATAGGAGCAAAATAAGGAGTTAAATGTAAAGTTGTAAAAAAAAAAAAAGTAAATGGTAATCATGCAAGAAATATAATAAGAAAAAAAGGTAAATTAAGATAAAAGATGAAATTGGTAAATTGAAGAAGTTTAGTAGTAATAATTGTAATTATAGAGTGAAAAAAGGATATAAAGGCAAAATAGTATAAATAATAAGTTGGTAAATAAAGTAAAGACTAGTATGTAATTTTAATATTTTAAAAAGGGATTTATAATGAACTAATAAAAAAAATTAATGAAATGTATGTAAATGGTTGTGCTAGTAAATAAATACTATAATAATTAACTATGTGTAAATATGTGTTATGGAATTGTATAATAATATTAAGAATAATAGATGTGAAATGATAATTAATAAGTGACAATAATGAAAAAAAAATATCATGAATTGATTGTGTGAGATAAATGTGCATGTATAGTATGTATGTCTTTAGATAGAAAATATTAGAATTGTATCCACCACTAGGCGTAAATCACTTAATATATAGTTATTGCTGCGCACATGTTTAGATAGTACAAATTGAGGAACATAGGAGTTGAAGCAAGCATACGATTATAGAGTCAAAAATCAAGAAAATTTAATAGTATTTTGGACTTTTGTACTGTATAGTTTTGTAATAGATAAAGTTGTACCAAATAGTGTATATGTATAATATGATATTGTAAACAATATAGATGAATGTGTGATGTACTGATACAATCTATATTATGAATGATATCTATATGTATATGTGTTATGTATGTATGATGGTTTGGAACTGTAATTATTGGAGGTTGTTGAGGCATTATAGAGTATAATGAGAGTATTATTTTTCAAATTTACAGGAGGGTAAGATTCATAATGTAACCCTCATGCTGCCGAAAATTTTAATAACTGAATAGTAAAATAAGACAATTATAGACACATTGGCAATAAATATATATATATATATATATAAAGGAAAAAAAATTCACACCAATTTGTTTAATATGTCATTAAGGATAATAAATAACATTTAATATAGTTACGAACCGACTTGTAGTGCCCATTACACGGTATATATTACAGATATAGGGTGTTACAGTCGGAGTTGGAAAAGCTTCGAGCGAAGATTGCCAATGCAGAGATAAGAGCTCGTGTTGCTGCTATAGGGAATCCAGGTAGATTGTCCCTTTATTAGTTTTGACTTAGTGTTTTGTAGTTATGAGAAACATGTAATAAATATGAATATTGAGGAATGGAATGTAAAAAGAAGAAAGAAGACAAAGCTTGAAAAGTGTGTAAATTTTTTCTCTATGGAATGTAAATGTTATTAAGAAAGAGGAAATGCATCAGTATAAGGGGGATGAGGTTCCTGCTAGATAAGTGATTAAGAAATGAAAAACAGCAAAGCCATAAAGCAAGAAAGCTCTCTACTTCTTATTAGGTCCTGAATTTCCATGGGCAATTAAAAGGGAATGCTTTAGGTTTTAACATGCATTGTTGTCAAATTGTACTCTATAAGTAACTTTCAAGTGAAAATGTCCAAAAAAGCTTTTCTACTTTGTTTGGGAAAGAAAATGGTTGTACACAAACTAAAGAGAGGAAAAGTGTAGGAAAAGAAAGTTTTATAAGAGAATGTTAACTTCTTCTTTATAGTTTGGATGGAAGGAAAATGATTTTAGAGGGTTAAAAGGTCAAACAGTACTTTGGCTAATACAATGAACATTGTGAAAGGAAAGAAAATTGTGAATGTGAATTGACAAAATGGATAATAGTGTTGTGTTTACTAAAGTTAAATTATTAAGGACACATTGTGTAATGATTTCACAAGTCTTTCTGTTCTCACTTTTCTCTCATTTTTTTTCTCCAAATAGGGGACACTCTAAGTGTTGTGCTCTATTTAGAAAATGGAAGATGATATTCTTTTCCTATTCTGTTTTCTTTTCATTGTTAAACAAGGGATACTCCCCACTTTTTTCCTACTTCTTTCCACTGAATTTTTTCCTATTTGTTTGTTTTTTTTCCCCATCTCTCTGAACAGAGTGTAAGGCATGTAGGTAGCTCGTTTTCTTTTCAACTACATCTTGCATAAACTATGGGAAGGAAGCATGAGTATCATAAACATTCTGCCTCTGGATGATGACTAATACGTTCACAAAAGCTAGAGTAGTAGGAAAAGATTGCACAAAAATGACTTCACGTGTATCTTGAATTCTTTGGGTATAATAATGCGTTGGCTTGTCTTTTCTTATCCTGAACATGTTTGGGCTATTGACGGGTGTATAGGCTATAAAAACAAGATATTCTGAAGCTTATATATATCTTACGTAAGATTTCACTTTCATAGAGTTCCATTATGCGGCAATTGAAGCACATAGATTACTTGTACACCAGCAGAAACATTCTACTGGTGACCAATAAGTTCACAACCTCACTACATTTTGCTTTAAGTAGCATAAGCACCACACAACTAGAGTCACCAAGGTTATTTTTTTGCATGCCATTAAATGTTACCTATAATGTATAAAATTAATCGTTGCGCAACTTCACAATCTCATATATAGCTGAAAAGTCTAGGTCCCCTAGTCCCATACTTCTGGCCTTCTTGAAAGCCTGCAAATAAAAAAAAAATGATTGAGTTATAGTTCAATGTTGAAACAGCTCCCAGTAAAATGTGGTATCCATATGCATCACTTAGGTCATCAAATATTATCTGTACATTGTGCTTCTATTCTTGATGATGACGAGTTTTATTTTTCTTGTACAAATACACGGATGACATTATGTCAATCAGTAATGAGTAGCTGAATTGAAAAATCATAATTTTTGTTCCCTTGCTGTAGAAAGTTTGGAGTCAAAGAGGTTAGTGCATGGAAAATTTGGCAAAGATCCCACATAGGAAACAAGCTTTTTGCCTAATAGGTATGAAATCTCTCCATCTCAAAACTTGTTTGTGTATGTGAATGCGCATTAACTTGGAAGTTAGAACTACCATATGAGCTTAGGGGTGGTGAGGATGCTGTTTCAGTGAGCAGGAGGCAAAGGAGCAAGCTAAATGTGACAGGTTAGTTAGATTAATAAAAAAATATTGTATTTATCTTCTTTATTATTTCATCCTTGTGACCATTGCTGGTTAATCCATTAATAAAACAGTTTTTGGATATGTTATCTCTTCATTTCTGTTTCCTTTTGCTGCTGTTTTCATCTTTAAACTTGCTAATCTCTATCAGGTTGCATACCATTATATGGTTACTAACTTACTATATCCAAGTTCTCATAATAGTTATTCAATTTGTTTTTAATGGGCAGGCTTTAGTTACTCTGGCAGAAGAAGTTGTTCAATCTGGCACTACTGAAGGTGCTAGAAAGATTAATGGAAAATATATTCAATCCCATCTACCTTCACGTTTAGAAGGTAAAATCAACTTTTTCTTTTAGTTTCCTTCTTTCCCCTTAGCTTCAGGTGGTCACGATGGATTTAAATGCTTGGATTTACACTGATACATTGTCTTAAATGCTTATTGTAGAAGATGAAAAAATGGGAGAAATTGATGTAATATTTCAGATTATCCCCTTGAAATTTCTTGCAGCTACTGGGATGGAGCTGGCCATTGAAGAGTAATCCAGGCTAGTTAGATTAATAAAAAATGTTGTATTTATCTTCTTTTAGTTGTCTTTTTTTCTATAATTTATTGGATGATGTAACTTTCTAATTATTAATTGATCAAATGTAAATATTTATAACATATTTACTTTATGATTCATAAATATTTATATTTCATTCAAATAAATATGAAAAATAAATAATAAATAATATTAAAAAATATATAAATTCAATATATAATTATGTAGGGATTAACATATATAAAGCTATTTTAAAATATATATATATATATATAGGCAGCGGTTGTTTGAAATTTCGCTGCATATTAATTATATGCAGCGGTTTTTTCAACTGCTGCGTATAACCCTATATCATATACGACCCCTTCATATACGACGTCAAATACACGCTGCGTATAGTATTGTTTTGTACTAGTGTGGAGAGGGGTTTGACAAAGAGATCCCTTGTCCCCTTACTTGTACATTCTATGTACGAAAGGGTTTTCAACCATAGTCAACAAGGTAGAGTTGGAAAGATAGCTTCATGGCTATAAAATTAGTAGATCAGCCCCCATCATTTCAGATCTTATATTTGTGGATGATAGTTTGTTTTTCCACCGTGCAAATAATCAAGAGAGTGAATGCATGAAAGAAATTCTTCTAAAGTATGAAAAAGCCTCGGGATTATTTGCACGGTGGAGAATTTCAAGCAAAAATTTCTTGATTATTTGGTCCTCGGTACAAATTATCCGATAAATCTGATTATATATATACATATATATATATATTATTGTAATTTATTGAATGTAATGATATAATTAATTATTTTTTGTGTTGTCTAATTAAAAATGTAATGAAAGTTGAAAATTTGAAATATAATTTTTCTATCATAATGTAGAATATTTAAATTTTATTGTTTTAATATTATTTTTATACAATCTGATGAATTATTTAAATTTAAATGTGTTGAATTTTTATTTTATTTGTTTTATTTGATTTTGTAGTAATTTATAATAAATTGTTTGTATATTTTTATTAATTTTTAATTATTTATTTAGTTTGTATTTTATTTTATTTTAAATTTTTTAATGATAAATGAGTTCGGGTAATTAAACGGATAATATTAATCGGATTTAGGATAGATGCGGATAAGTGTATATATAATCGGATTCGGGTATGACATTTTTTGCGGGTATCCTACCCGTTGCCATCCCTACATACAAGGGTGTTGATTGAGCAGTCTTTGCTGGAAATTGGGTGATGGTAGTTGTATCAATGTCTGGTCTTATCCTAGGCTTCAAGATCCTCTTAATTTTAAAGGACCTATTGCTGCCTAATAGGAAAAGCTTGGAATTTGGATCTACTAGCCAAGTTATTTAATGACAGGACCTCTTTGAAATCTCAAGTATTCCTCTTCCATTGGGGCATTCCAAGGATATGATCATCTGGCACTACAATAAGAACGGCTTGCATATTGTTAAGTCAGCTTTCTATAAATTTATGAACCTGTTGTTGGCTGGCAACGGAAGCATTATTATTTTTTTGGATTGAGGGAAGCTCTAGGTCTCGGTCAAAATTATAGATTTCAAAAATTTTTAATTTTACCGAAACATGCAATCAAATATTGCATGACATGAAAACACACTTTTCATGTTAATTTTGAGCATTTATCCATAACTTATAACAAAACAAATTTTGTAACCTTTATGGATAAAATCCATTTTACCAAGATCATCCCATGATTTTTAAGAACAAAATGGAAAAATAAAAGGATTAAGACACACATTTTATTACTGAGTTCACCAAGATGCAAATCAAGCAAAAAAACCAAAATCTTTGTTTGCATTAATAAAACTCCCTTTTGCTAGTCTCAGATGTATGATCATAAATTTCTCCTTCTGACAAATTTAAAAGCTCCTAACACTTTAGAAGTTTTTTCTCAATATTTCTTTTAATGCTCATACAATATGAGAGAGAAAAATTTTAAAACAAAACAATTTTTGCTCACTCGAGAGAAACTTGAAAACCAGAAGAAGAAGGAGATATTAACTGATGAAGAAGAAGAATAAGAGAAGGAGATTAGAATAATCAAAAGGCAAGGCCAACCGAATGGCCAAATTTTCACCTCATTAAATGAGGTTTGCAGGCAGATGGAAAAAACAATTTTCTTTTTTGATTTTTTTAATAATTTTAATTTATGATACAATGATGATGCAACAATTGCATAACTCATTTTTAGCTACCACCATTAATCATAGAATCAATATTCTCCTCTATAATAGTGGTAATTACTTTAATATACCACTATAATTAATTTAATTAACAACTTAATAAATTATTATAATTTTAATTAATACTTTAATTAAAATTATAAATAAGAGAAATAGTTAAAATTAATCAATAATTTTAACTCAAAAAAAATATGTGATCATTTCTAATTTAATTTTTAATTAAATTACTCCCCACATCTTTATTTGGACTAGACTAATAAAGTATTTGATGTGACTTATAAGGTCAATAATTTTATCGAAACGGAAATATAATATTAATTCTTTAATATTATATCGGACACAATTTCCAAATTCCTTGTATACCCGGATATATTAAATATCCTTCAAGAATTCTCTTTTTAATTACCGATAAAATCACAAATATTATTTTGACCTCTAAATCATAATATTAAATCCTCTCATTATGATCCCGATATTGATTAGGGTCATAGCATGTCAAACCATATTAGTCAATATACTAATGAGTGATAATTTGTGTTCTTATTAAAATAAGACTTCTCATTATTAATCTAATTAATAATTCAATCTTACATTGAATAAGTCATATTTCTCCTGGTCAGGATTTTATTTTATCAAAACCAAAATATTAACTCTATTAGGATCTTGCCCTGGTGCTACAGGGTAACGAGTCATACTATTGGTAATCTCATGTCTCACTACATGACTAACTATGGTGACTACGAGCCGGATTACCAAGCACGGATAGCCCAGTACAAGGCAAGAGCATCTCCACAGCTACCCATGAAAGGACAGTTTTGACACCTCAAGTCAACGGATTTCGAGTCACAAAAGACTCATATATTATGATCAAGATAATAACTGTTGACATCTAGCACTATCTATGCAATTATTATCAAGCATCACTGTTCGGTATCCTTAACTCTTTAAGAACGTACTGATTTATTTAGATATCTTTATATCATGGAGAATGAAATTACTCCTCAAAATAAATCATGTGATAACCTAGAGGTTCAATGAATGCCCAATTCATTGTCCTATATCGGTTATGAACATTTTTAAAATTATTTTTTACCAGAGATATTTAACTCATTATTATCAACACCTTGATAATAAATTCTCTGCAGATAATTAAAGGGTCGTATATTTCATAGTATAATTAACTACTGCATTCATAATATAATCAACAACTTGAATATTTATTTATTATGAATGTGAAATATACATGTGTCTATTGTGATATAATAATTAATATATAAAAAGTTGTGAATACACTAAGGCATACACACTACTGATAACAAACTCCCACTAGCACTAGTGCCATTTACTACAGTATCTAAGACCTATCTTCTGAAGATGGTGGTCTAACTGTGCCTGTGTCATAGGCTTCGTGAATGGATCAGCTACATTGTCAGCTAATGGAACTTTCTGCACCGAGATATCACCTCGCCCAACTATTTCTCTAACCAAGTGATAATGTCGAAGCACATGTTTGAAGTTCTTGTGAGACCTTGGTTCCTTAGATTGTGCAATTGCCTCATTGTTGTCACAATACAATAGAATGGGACTCTGATTAAATGGAACCACATCTAAATCCATTAGGAAGTTCTTCAACCACATAGCTTTTTTGGCGGCATCTGAAGCTGCTATATATTCTGCCTCTATAGTAGAATCAGCAATAGTCTTTTGCTTGGAACTTTTCCATACTACTGCTGCACCATTTAGGGTGAACAAATGCCCTAATGTGGACTTCAATTCATCCTTATCTGATTGAAAATCAGAATCTATGTATCCAACCATACTCAGATCTTCTCCTCCATAAACCAATAATAAATCTTTAGTCCTTCTCAAGTACTTAAAGATTGCCTTAACTGCTGTCCAGTGACCTTCACCTGGATCAGATTGATACCTGCTAGTCAAACTAACAGCAAAGGCTATGTCTGGTCTAGTACACAATATAGCATATATCAGATTGCCTATGGCTGAAGCATACGGTATGCCAGCCATTCGTGCTCTTTCTTCATGAGTTTTTGGACACATCTCCTTAGAAAGATGCACTCCATGCCTTACAGGTATTAATCCTCTTTTGGAATTTTCCATCCCAAACCTTTTTAGGATCTTTTCCAAATA
>CATIWF010097239.1:0-101530 GCA_949630135.1 Balakata baccata
GTGAGTGACGATATCGACCGTGACTTTGATACGGAGCTACAGAAGATATATAAAGATTTCCATTCATTCTTTTTTAATGTTTTGAACTAATCAATATTAAACAGACCTCCTTTTGCTTTTATCATATGTAGAATAAAGAATAGAAATAAAGATATATTATAAAATAAAACATTATAATGAAAAGAAAGCATTATAATGTTAATTTTTAACAATTTTTTATTTGAGAATTAATTATAATTCTAGAGTTTCTTCCTCCACCACCGCGAACCCCAGTTAGATTCAGACATGATATACTTTTTAGTTATTGGAAGAACCCAAGTACTCTCTTTCAGATCCAGGAAAGAGCTCTCAAGGTGACAAAGTGCTTTTTTTATTTCTTGCCATGTCCCTGGATCTTTTATTGGATCAATCATAGGATTCTCTCTATAATGCTTCTATACATCAACTTGTAGATAATAATGGCTCATTGTCGCCGCATATCTCATTTCTAGATGCTCATTAATCTTAAATGTTACAAATAGATCTCATCCAGTTCTTACTCAAATACCTCTTGCCATTCATCAGTAGACATGAATAGCGTTAACCACTTGTAAAAATATGAACGTTGCTCTGGCTATGCATTCCATTGGCTAAAACAATTAGACAACCATTCTTTGTCTAATATGAATTCAATCTTATACTGTTTAGCCAAGTACTATAGAAGGTAGTATGCTTCCTTAGGAAATATAATTGTATCAACACTGGAGACATAGAAACAATTCAGGAAGAGTATGTTAGGTGCCAATCTAAAAACTTCACAGGAGTGTCACGAATCTCGCATTGGTGAAGCAAAAGTGATTGATAATTCCTAATCATCTCAGCATCTCGAAGAGCTACAGTTTCTTTCATTATAATGAAAGCTAATTCTGGTGGCAGGTTCCCTGTTATATTTTCAAGTATAGGAATGGGAACGACTTTCTCCATTTCTTTCAGAAGTCTTTTGCTCAAAAGTTTGTGATACTTTATGCATATGCAAAACAAATAAGGCCAATTAGATTATAGAAATAAAATAAGATATATTTACAAGAAAGACAATTCTAATAAAATTATAAAATATTAAGAAAGAGAGTGTTCCTCTGTGTACTTAATCTTGGATTTCTTAAGGCGATTTAGATGATCAAGATGATTACTAGGTTTTTTTTTTGTGACTTTAAGTTCTAAACTAACATGGTGGATAAAATTTAAATGGTTTATGGTCCTCAAGTCATGGCCAATTTGTTGTCATCTATTCCTAGATTAGCAAAGGTTGTTTTGATCAAAGCCTGATCAAAAGAAAATTTGAGCGAGAACCTTTCGCGAGCCCTACCGGATTTCTCACGGAGGCATCCCTACTTGGTTCTTGACCTAATCCTAATAAGGGTAATAGATCAATACCTGATCTTTAAGTGTGTGTATGTAATAGTGCACATTGTGTGAGGAAACACTTATCTTACTTAATCTACCTATAAAAATAAGCATACTAATAAATGCATAACAAAATAAAATAATAAATTAACATATTAGCTAGATCCACTTTTTTTTTTTAAAAAAAACAAAGATAGTCCCTAGTGGAGTCACCAAGCTGTCACACATGGGATCTAAAATATTTTTATTGTACAACGTGGAGTAGCTAACTCGTTATATTTAAATTGTTATGAAATTTTAAAAGGAGTCACCACCGGTCGAAATTGTTGGATCGATTGATTTTCCATTAAATAAAGTATGCATTACAAAGTAAGAGTTTGGAGATCAAATAAATGAGAAAGTCATCAGCACTCTAATTTATCTAATTTTGTTAAGATTTATAGTAATATATTATCCAATTCCGGGATAAAGTAAGGTAAAGTTTTTTTTTTTAAATATGACACATATATTTTTGAGTTCAATTATTTTTATCATCTTAGTGGAATTAATTTAGTTATTATTTTTTAAGTTACATATATACATAAAATAAATTAATAATATTTTTTTAAAAAAAAATTATATCCAATACTTAGATATAGTAAAAATATATTTTTATTAGAAAGTTGGATTTAGTTCAAATTGAATGCCAACATACCCATTTAAGGGATCAAAGTCCGCGCAGTTCAAATTAAATTCATTATTTTTAGAGAAAATAAGTTTTGGAATAAATAAATTTTTGTGACATTCAATTTCTGAATAATAATAATAATAATAATAATAATAATAATAATAATAAAAGAAAATTGTTACTCATTATTTTCCAAGTATTACACAAAATTTTTGCTTTTATTTATACATAAAAAAATATTATTTGTTTCTGGTTATACTTAAACTTTTTATTTTATAACTATAAAATATGATCTTTATTAGGATAAAATGCATATCTTCTATCAACCACAATTTCTAATTTTATACTATATATTTTAAATTTTTATCTGAATTTATGAAAATAAAAATATAACCCTTTTTACACATAAATATAGAATAATAGTATTTTATAATAATAATATTGTATTTTTCATCTCTCTTTTTTTTTTTTAAATGATAGAATAAGCTTTTTACATATTTATTTGATTTAGCATACTTAAGTCAAATCTTTACTTTTTACCTTGGAAAATAAAATTTGATGTCTTTTTATTATGTCTGCTTTTATTCTATTATAAAATGTCAAATATTATTAAATATTAGTAAAATTTAGAAAATTCACATATAGGTAGAGAAATTGATAATAATAATAATAATAATAATAATAATAATAATAATAATAATAATAATAATAATAATAATAATAATAATAATAATTGAAAAGTCCATGAAAAGAAATTTTCTTTTTTCTGTGAGTATTTTTTATTTTGTCAATTTTTTGTTTAGATCAAGTTTTTTTTAAAAATTTTTTAAAAATTATTTAATATCTTTTATTTTATATATATATATTAATGAGTTTATACATAGGGTCATTCTATCCATTATTTTCTCAGGATAATACTCTATACTAATTATAGATCATAACAAATGATAACAATAATAATGATAAATAAGAAATGGGTATAAAAAAATGATAATAATAAAAAATAACAATAAATACAACACAAATTAATAATGATAGCAATAAATAATAAATGGGTAAAGAAAATCAATAGATAATAATAAATAACAACTACAAATTATAGATCAATAATAATAATAATAATAATAATAATAATAATAAATTTACTCTCTATTTTCTCTTTGTTTTTCCTTTTTTTTTTTTCTTTCTTTCTTTCACTCTTCTTTCTTTCTTTATCTTCTCCTTTTATCTCTATCTATCTTTCTTTCTTTTTCTCACTCAATTTTTCATCCCCCAAATTTTTTTCTTACCCATGAGCTTAGATGCTCTTTTTATAGAGAGTAAAATGTCTTCTTGCCTATTGGTCAACATATGAAAATATCATTTAAAAATCTAAAAAGTAAATATTTTTAGATAATTGTAAGATATAGGGTATGAAATGATTTCTTTTACCACACTCATGCATGTGACTTCTAAAAAAAATTGTTATTATCATTTATTTTATTTTTTTAATTGATTTCCTTTTTTATTTTAATGTAAAAATTTTAATTTAGATGGTCCAAAATAAAAACTTAAATGGCTGTAACGCACAGTCCAAGAAATATATAGAAAGTCCAATAAAGAATAATGACTTTCAAAAGAAATCAAATTTTACCTCTCTTAATATACATGAGTTAAGTATATAAAGAATCAAAATATAAAATATATAACCAATAGAGGTATTGTAAGATCCATATAAATCATACTATATATATAAGATGAAATTTCATTAAATACATGCAATTATCATTTTATTTACAAAAAAACATTCAATATTTTTTTTTCATTTTCACCAAACTCTCTTTTCAATTTTACTGAAATCATTTTGCTGTTGCTTCTTATCCACTCTCAGTTTCTCATTCTCCGACACTTTCTCTCTCCTATAAACTACATTGTTGCTGTTCTTTTCTTATCCATTGAATCGCAAATTGCAAGTTGCAAATCGCATCATCGATCGCGATCACATCTGCAAGATTCAAAACTGATTGCATTGCTGATGAGTGTATCTGCGGAAGAAAGTCATTGAACAGCCTAGCTAATGAAGATGAAGCCATGGTTAGTAAAATGATAACAAGAAAGAAGAAAACCGGTAGGGTTGTGACGATGCGAGACTTTGTGAGAATTCGAGTCATAATTGATATAAATTTGCCATTGAAGCGTGGAAAGTTGATCAAGAAAGAGAAGGACGAAAACACTGTTATGCTGAAGTTTAAATACAAAAAATTGCCACTATTCTGTTTTATATGTGAATTACAGGCCATGTGGATGCTGGCTGTGAAGTTTTGTTCAACAATCTTAATCGTCCTGTGTTTTCTTCTTAATTTAAATATTTTAGTTTGATTAGGCTGTGTGATTGTGATCAATCTCCTTGCGCGTGAGACATGGCTATTTGGTTTATGTAGATGCTTCCATGCTCTCAATATGCTCATCTCCCTAAGTTCATTTCCTGGATTTGGGATTGTGTTTATGGATCCTGTTGCAATTGGAAAATGGCCATAGACCTGTTTTGAGCAATTACGTAATCTGTAATATAGCCTTAGATGTGAAGTGTCTATTTAGCCCTATTTTTCTTCTTTTGAAAATCTCGACAATTAACCAAATTATTTTCAAATTCAAGGAATTCCGATAAAATTTACAGATAGTTACAAAGTATATCCAATATATTTCTAAAAATTTTTTTAATGAATTTTCAATATATTCTCAAGATAAATTCAAAATATTCCCAAAATATACCGAACCAAAGTATTCCTAAAGATACTGAATCAAGGTATACTATATTGATATTTTTGGTATAATTTGGAGTAATTTTTTGAATTTAGATACTTTTGTAAAAAATTTTAGATGTTCTTGGTAAATTTGAAAAAAAAAACTTTAAGTGGGGATATTATTGTAATATTTTAGGAGTTTTTTTTGCATTTTTTAAAACTTTCCTATATAAAAGATGGAATAGGAGACAGACAAATTTATCAAAAATTCAATTTGATTGTATTAGTTAATTATGTTAATTTTGATATTTAATAATTTAATTTATTAGTGAATAATATTAATAATTCATTAATTAGAAGTCCAATTCTATTAGAATTAGGTAATTATATTATATTATATTATATATATAACAAATAACTAATATTAACAAGAAAGAAAAAATATAATTTAATAAAAAATTAGGAAAGCACGTCAAAAAATAATTATATTATTTTAAATATTTTACTATTACAATATTAAATATTTAAATTATTTTCTTTTATGAATTTTTATTACTTATTAAATTAATTAATTTAATTATTTAGTATTATTGAGTATTTTAATTATTTGTTATCGATTGTTTTGGATGAAAAAATTATTGATTTTAATATATTTGTGAACTATATTATTTTATTTATTTTAATATTAATATTATTTTAATTTGATTTATTTTTTATTTTATATAATATTTATATTATTTTAAATATTTTTCAATTAAAATATTAAAAAATTAAATTAAATTATTTTATTAATTTTATTACTTATGAAATTAATTAAATTAAAGTAATGAAATAACTAAATAACTTAATGATTAATAAAAAGTAATACAAAATGTATTATAATGCAAATTTACTAAAAAATCAATTTAATTGTATTAGAGGGTGTTTGAAATTAATGTATAGTATTCGAAAAATAAATTTTAAATTTTTTATAAACTATTTTTTCCAAACCTTTTGAAAAAAAAAATTTATTTACTTATTTTTACTCAAAAAAGTTTTCAAAATTCAAAAAAATTCTGAAAAATATTTTTTCAAAACTCAATGCCAAACGACCCTTTAATTAATTAAATTAATTTTATCATTTAATAATTTATTAGTGAATAATATTAAATTAATTAATTAAAAATCCAATTTTATTAGAATTATATATATATATATAAGATATTAAAAAGAAATAAAAAATTAATTTAATAAAAAAAATTAGGAAGGCACATTAAAAAATAATTATATTATTTTAAATATTTTCCTATTAAATATTATATATTTAAATTATTATATTTTATTAATTTTTATTACTTATTAAGTTAATTAACTTAATTATTCAGTATTATTGAATGTTTTATTTATTTGCTATTTATTGTTTTAGATAAAAAAATATTAATTTTAATATATTTGTGAACTATATTATTTTATTTATTTTAAGATAAATTTAATATTAATATTATTTTAATTTGATTTATTTTTTATTATTTTATATAATGTTTATATTATTTTAAATATTTTTTAATTAAAATATTAAATTATTTTATTTTATTAATTTCATTGCTTATTAAATTAATTAATTTAAATATTGATAAGTAATAAAATAATAAAATAACTTAATAAGTAATAAAAAATGTGTTATAATAAGTAATAAACATGCAATCAACAACAAATTCAAAATAATGAATAATCGTATTCAAAATGATGAATAATTAAGTTCAAAATAATGTACACTCAAAATATGAACACTGAACCTATAAGTGATGAACAAACAAATTCAAAACAATGAAAAATCAGATTTTAATCGATAAACTTATAAACTCATCATTGAAATTCACCATATATAATTTATTATTACTAAAACCATAGAGTACTTACTACATTTATTTTATAATTTCTAATAATAGATAAATTAGTAATTTGATGGAATTTAAGATAAATATACACTCATATAATTAACTATAAATAAAATATTATAATAAAATGAATCAAATTAATAAAAAATTATATAAAAACTAAATAATGATTAACAACAAGTTTAATATGTAATAATTACATGAAAGATACATTCATTAAAAACTAGTAATAACAAAAGGCCCAAACAAAAACAATAATCTTCTTATTTAACTAAATGCAAAATGCAAAATCCACATTATACATTTTAACCTAAGAAAAGTGAATATTTGCTAAAGGGAAATTTACTTAATTACCAAAACATATAAATCGAATTTTAAATATACATACAAAGCAAAAAATTTTCAACACAAAATTTTTTAACTTTTAAAATTTTAAATCTACCAAAACTCAATACAATAAAATGATTATTTTGAAATTCAAAAATGAGAAAAAACAGTAACAATAAAAATTCATTTTAGTAAAAATAATATAAAAAAAACTTTTGTAGGAATTTTTTAAATAAAAAATTAAATATAAGGAAAACATGAAATTTCTGCATTGCCAAATAAAAATTCAGGAATCAAATATTATCAATTTCTACTTCCAATGTTGTTGGTTCTCGGTCTCTTTTATTCTTCTCCTCCTGCTATTACAATTCTAGCTTCGTCCATGAATATATATATATATAAGAAAGATAACTAAATTAGCAAAAAATTTAATAGGGATTCTGAACCTCAGTTGTATATCTTAATTTGTATATATAACTTAAGATTACATCCTTCTACTGAACTCAATTCAAGTTATCCATGATAGTTTTTTAATGAATCACTGATACTCATAATTTAATATTTAACTAAAAAGGAATTAAAGGAATTCTTATTTAATTTCTTTTTTTCTTGAAAAAAAAAATGAGACATAAAGGTGTCCACAAAACATGATTGGAAATTGGTGTGATTTATGGATCAGGACATGAAGTTCTGTCTTCCGTAATAGCCCTAGGGTCCTTAGATAAGCTTTTCATAAGGATGTTCAAACAATTCTACAACTCCTTATTCATAATTGCAAGGAAGTGGTGTCAACTCAGTGGATAAATCATTATTGGCTTATAAAAATTGCACCAATCTAGTGGAAGTTTAACACATTTATAATAAGCGAAAGAAAATAGCCGTCTCATATTATATAGCTCGCAACCCACAATGAACTTCCTAATGAATAAAAAAAAACCTCAATGGATAAGCCACAAAATCCGAGTCACAAAAGCTTGAGTTGTTTGCCTTGTTAAAAATTTTATTCTTTTCGATTTAAGTCAAATAATAATCATGTTTAATTTCATTATAATCAGCTATAAGTAAATATATGGTTTTAGGTAAATGGGGTTTTGCCTTATTCATTTGGCTTCATGGGTTGTGATAATTACTGCATGTGTCATATCGGATAATCACCTACAAAATCTATTATAATCTGGGGGCTGTCATCCTTAATTATAATGGTAAAATCAAATCAAATTTCACTTCTCAGTCGAATAATGTATATCCAAACAGAATTGATTATATCAATTTGAAAGTTGTGCGTCTGCATGTATATAACTCATGCATATAATTATAGTTCAATTATATAGTTGTGTATAAATCAAATTGATAGCTAGCTCACATATACCAAACTCAAACTAGACTCCAAGAGTCAATTGCCAAATCCCAACAGAAAGTTTGAGCACTGATTTAGACTTTTGTTTGGAGTTGCATTTTATTTTGTTCCCTAAGCTTTATAAATTTATACAATATATCAGATTTTATTTAGGAAAAATCACTAGTGATGTTTTAAAAATATGTTAATATGCATATTTTTAATGTTATTATAAGTGGATCATTCATAAAGTATCTATCTTTTTACAAGAGATTCGACCATATTTTTGAATTTAAGATTTCACATATCTGTTAACTGAATCTGTCAAATTTATTAGTAAAAGTATATTTAAAATTATTATCAATGTAATATAAAACTGTTATTTGACATGATGACATTAAAATAATAAATTTAATATATCATATTCAAATTAATACTTATTAACTTGGTGGTTATAATCTATGAAGTTTCAAACTTGAATTTACTGTCAGACCCCTTATTCTAAAAAAATATCACTATTTGGAAAATGAGAGTACACATATATATAGGAAATGAAGGTCAAATCCATTCAAGCAGAGCAAGCTCTACTAGTGCGACAATTTGAAAGAATCAAGCAAGTGATAATATGACAACTTTTCAAATTCACTTATACATAGTCTCAGAAGGAGAAGAAAACTAATCTATGTGATAATACGAAAGTAGTTAGAATTATTGTTAAGTGTTTTAAAAATATATTTAAAATTTTTTTATTTAATTTACTGATTTTTTTTAAATTTTTTATAAACTTGTTTTAGAAAAGTGAAAAGGGAAAAAGCACTTTACATTTGTTTTCAACTATCAGCGATCTAGATTGGTGCTAGTTAGATTCACTATTATAGGCTTAAGTGTTTCCTTTCAAATTTTAGCTGGATTCATATCTAAAATTCGAATTGAAAATTTTTAATTGTGAGAGAATAAACTTTCAGAGCATTTTTAATAGTGATTTTCATTTTAAAGAGCATATTAGAATATCTTTCAATATAAAGAGTAAAAATATTTTTACAAGTCCAATAGACTCTATATTTTTATTCTTTATTTTATATAAATTAATATTTATCAAAATGAAAAAGTAAATAATTTTTATTATAAATAAAGAGAAAAATAAAAAGTCAATTTAAAATGAAAAATGCATAAAAAGCGAAGATATATGAATTACTATGGGAATAGACAATGAAATTAGTTCTTTAGATATAGAAAGCCAAATTCATTTTCTACTCTAAATTTTTATAAATATAGAGTTTATTGAGAATTTTTTTTATAAAATAGCTCTTTAAAATAAAGAATATAACTCAATAAATAGTTTATTAGAGATGCTCATCTCATCTCTATCTTTATCTCTAGGTGAAACACTTTAATTTACCTTTTCCTTGTTAAAAGAGAGGAATCAAATTGATTAAAGGTGATTTGTCCTCCAATTAACACGCATGGGACAGATAATTATTATTACATATTAGAAGATCATCTTACATTAGTGCCAAAATTCAAGACAAAAAGAAGCTAAAAGCACATTCTGATTGGATTTATTGAGTAAATAAAAAGGAAAAGGGGTAAGGTGCTAATACATAATTAATTCAAAGATAATGCAAATGGCTAATCAAATCTATTTGGCTCTGTCCCTTATGACATCAAATCCCATCTCAGTTGGGTCAGTTGCTTGGAGTTCATAGTGGATCCCATCTAAAACTCTCCTCAACCCATCTTTTGATGTTGCATATAGCATTTTTGCTCTGATTCTTGATGCTGTTGGAGACCTGAAATTATAAGTATATTCAAATTAATTTATAAACCAATTTTACACTTCTATTTATATAATGCTACATCTAGCTATATACCAATAATTGCTAGAAAAACAAAAATATTAGACTAATTAATACTATGCTTCCAATATTCGTCCAATTATTGTAAGTCCATGTGAAAGCAAAAGCCAGAGGAATCCTTGACTCTGCACCTAATTAGGGATGCCACCTAATTAATATTTCCACTAATACTATATAATCCAATTTATTTTATATATATTAAAGTACTAATATTTTAATGCAAGTTGAGCAATATAAGTAAGTGAAACCATAAAATATTAGTATTTTAATACAAGTTGGGCTGAAGTTAATACAAAAATAAATGGGACAAATAATATTTTTCTCAACCTAAATAAAGAAAATGATTGAATTATCCCTAAATAGGATTCAAATTAATTAATTGAAGATGCCCAATAGGTTAATCACAATAATTGTCCATTGTTTTGGTGCTTTCTTTAAACTCTCACCATAATTGATTGCCCATTGTTTTGGTGCTTACTTTAAACTCTCACCATATTATCCTTTAGATTTTTTTTTTTATTTGGTATTTGAAATAATTCATAGCATGCTGGTAAATACCTTAAAAGACAGTAAAACATTTTTTTCAAAATATTTAAAATAGCTGCATATCAACTATTAGAATTCAAAATCTATTCTCATGAAAACTCATCGAAGTCCTTTTGAGTATCCTTTAAATAGTTCTGAAAAATACATTTGTAAAATTTATCTCATTCAACGGTTCAGATGTTTTCAAGAAGGCACGAATTCATATGTAATAGCATGAATTCTTTCCTTTTGTGCCATTGGATTGCCTAAAATATACCAATCATAATTTTATTTCTACTTTCTACATAAGAATTTTAATATTTTTGAAATATATATACAGAAAATGCCATTGTACAAATGCAAGCACATAATATTGAAAATAAACTTTGAATTTAACTCATTCAATAATTATTTCCATAAAAAATAATTATCCAAATTACTATAAAGATGTTTGAGTAGTCTTAAAACTAGTAGATATGAGATATTATAAAAAATAAAATTATGTAAATGACTATAATGAGTAATGATTAACATAATAATTTCTTGTAAAAAAAAAAACGTATAATAATTTAATGGCAGTGTGATCAAGAATAAAATGATGGAATATATATATATGAATGATAAGATGAGAACAAGAAGGGACGGACCATGCAATGAAGAAGATCTTGCTTTTCCGGCAATTATCGACGGTGACGAAGTCGAAGTCGAAGACGGCATATCGGCAATCATCGTCGGGCAAAGAAGCGGCAAGCTCATCGTAGCCTTCGCCGGGACCACCAACCTTATCGACAGTGACCAACCTGGATTTCTCGTCGATCTTGAAAACTATAAATCTATGAACCTTTTTCCACTTCATCTCCATGAATGAATTCTTGCATTCATCGGTTACCCACATTCCAGTAGTTGCCTATAATTAAGATTTTCAAAACAAAGAAAGCGAAAGATTATGAATGAGCTTAAGATTAAGATTAAGAAAGTAATTAAGGAGAAAAATTGAAGAGAAAAAGAGGATTAATGGGTGTACCATCTTGAAAGCCATCGCCATTGTTGTTCAAAGTTGAAAGGGGGTTAATTACTGATATGGTGATATGAGTTGAGTGGCGTTCCACTTGCTGTTTATATAAAAATGTTAGTTTTTAGTTGCCCTTCAACTTTCACTTTTATTACAAATTCATCCCTTCTCTGCTTTTTTTTTTTTACTAGAAAGAGGGACACCTCACTTATATATTTAAAGGATCTAACGAGCTATGAGCTACACAACAAAAAATAGTTATCCCCTTGTACTCGCCATAAAAACGAAACCTTATATAATGCAAAAGAAATGACTTGAACTCAATACGTTAACTCCGCTTGAGCTAGGCCTCAAGTATCCTTTTCCTATTTAGATCTCTCCTAATATTGTTTTTTTTATTTACTTATTTTAACTATTCTTTTCTCCTCTAATAATAATAATAATAATAATCAAGAGGATAGTCATATAAATATAAGTGCATTATTGTTTTTTATTGTTTATTAAGAGGTCTAGTAAGGGCTATTTAAAATTACTGATAAATGTGAGAATTTTTTCATTTAATTAACTAATTTTTTTAATTTTATATAAATTGTTTTTTTAAACATACTTTTAGAAAAAAAAATATTTATTTACATGCTTTTATCCACAAAAAACAGTTTTTAAAATTGAAAAAAAGTTAAAAATATAAAATATTTTTCTAAAAGCACTGTTTCAAAATTTAATGCCAAACATCCCTATCTAGTTGTAGACTACATTCATATAATAAACTTTCACCCATATTAATTAGGTGCATTCGTTATTTACAGTATAAAATAGCTCAATGAGTAATAGGCCTTGGAAGATTTGGAATGATGGTTGAGACTGATTTTTGAATAATGGTTGAACTAGCATTTGGAAAGATTAAAAATCTACAATCCTATCTAATCACTACTTGACTTACAAACTCGGATTTGAAAATTATATAATTATATGATTTGTCATATATAGTTTGACATAATATAATATACTAGTATTCTGATATTTGAATATTATATTATTTATTCTCTGTAATTTGACATAATATACTAGTAAGAAAGAATATTCACTTTTGTTCAGGAAATGCTAGTATAATAAATTAAAGTTGCAGAAAATAAATAGTATAATTTTCAAGAAATACTAATTTATTATATCAAATTACAGGAAGTAAATAGTAATTTTCCATATATATATATATATGAGATGTAGTTAGGCGGTAAGTTGACCCCACAAAAAAAAATTTAAATGGTGTAATTTATAATAATGTTATAATGAGTGATCCCATAAAAAATTAAGAAAGTGGCCCCATATATGTAATTGTTACTAATTATATATCATTTTTCTATAATTTTTACTATATTCTTTTATATAATTATTGGCAGTTATATATCATTTATATCTATAACCATATAATTATTAGCAGTTATATGTTATTGTACATGTATAATCATATAATTATTCACAATTATATATATATAAGTAATTTTACTAGTATTATTTAGTTATTATATATTATGAGTCAACCCACTGAATTTTTTTTTCTTGCTTACGCCATTGAATATATATATATATATATATATCACAATTAGATAATAGAAAAACAAGATTGAAAAATTAATTAATACAATTTTTTTTTTAAATTACATTTAAGATGGAGAAACAAAATTTTGTAAAATAAAAACAGAATTTCATAGTAAATTATGATGGGTTCCTGAGTAACTTTTCTTATTGCTAATATTCGTAACATGAAAAGTAATGATTAATTTTGAGAGTTGACCTAATCGGGAGTAATTATTTCAATAACTACTACTCTTTCTCAATTCAACATATTCATTCCTTGGAAATTACATGTGATCTAGCTGAAGACCTTAGAAATTTCTCAAGCCTCCAGCTTGATAAAAAAAAAAAGTTCATTTCTTGTTGTATATGTTTCCAAGTTGTACACCTAAAAGACTTAAAGACAATTGTTTGTTTGACACAAATCTCATTGAAATTATTTCTAGAGAAATTCTAACTCATTATTTTTAATAATTTCCTTGAACAAATTCTCACTCATCAATTCTAAAAGCTTCATACTAAATTTTTATTTTGGGAAAAAAAAAAAAAAAGCTAATATTTCCTTGAAAATAACAAAAGATAATACCTTTTACCCTGCTCGAGTAATGGAACTTTTGTATAAATTTTTAAAAATTAGTATATATATATATAAAGGACTGCTACAATGCTTGGCCAATTTGCACAAATTAATTTCATAATTGTATTAAGGGTTGAAGAATTAAATGTAGATGAAATATGAACATGACATAGATATGTATATATGAAAGTAAAGATAATAAGATGGTCCCATCTTGGATCAGGCATCCACATCCCCTCATATATATTCTTCCATCTCTCTCTGTCTTTGTGTTCCTCAAAATGAATCTTTGCGTAAAAGCAAAGCAGTAATAAAGAAAAAGATAGAACAAGAAGACTGTTATTTAGTGAAATTTGTTATATTTTATATTGAAAAATTGTTAAATCACATAATTACTTCAATTATTTCAAGACTATATTGTTATTCCATCTTCCAATCTCCTATATTATAAAAATAACAAAAAAGCTACCTTTCTTGGTGTAATTGAAGCACTGCACTTGCCTCCATTCACCAATAAATTTGTTCCGGTTCTTTTGCCCAAATTTGCTTATGATTTTTTTCTTCTTATAAGAAATTTTTCTATAAAATCAGTCTATCATGTTATCCGTAAATAATTCAATAAGAAAAAGACATATTTATATCAACTTATAATATGAACAAAACAATTAACTACATGTCATTGTATAGGTATATTAGTCTATAGATGATATAATAGACCGAATCTATATAAAAAAAATTTCTCTTCCTATAAATATAATATATGCATTCATTATCATTGTTGTTATAAAAAAAAAAAAAGTTTTTGAGTATACAACTTCAAGATTTCACATACCAAAGCTTTAGTATTTCCACAAATTTGTCTACTAAAAGTGTGGTGGATAAGAGCAACACTCCGACATATTATCTTATTATATATAATTATCCAAAATGCAATATAATTAAACAAAGGGATAGGGAGAAGAGAGTAACAAACAATAAAATCCATTAGAAGCGCAAGCAAAGGAAGAAATGGACATGAAAAAGGAGACATGTCCCTCGTGTTGGTGGTGGCCCTCTCTTGTGGAAAAGAAAATAATAAAGAATTATTATTCACCTATTACACAGAAATTGTAACCATAACTGGCTTGGACCTACAGAGTAACAAGTTCATATACATGTATTTAGTTAATGGCTTCTTCTTAATGGAAGCATTAGATCTAGTGGAGCAGCTTAATTAATGCTTATTAAGTGGTAGGGGAAATATGCACATCTGGTATGAATGATTTTGTAAAAGCCTGATGGCCCAGTATCAGATTTGCTAAACTGCCCAAAATGATTTTGGAAAATTGAATATTAAGGGTTGAATTTAGAGGCCATGTGACAAGTGAGAGTGACACGTTCTACAAGATATAATTCAAAGACTAATTTGCATTGATTTTAAAGTTCGAGGGTATAATTGCATAGAATCAAAATTGAGAGGATAATTCATTCCATATGGTATAATTCAGAGGCTAATTTATACTTTTAAGCTTAAATATATAACTATCTTATTGAATTAGTCTATAAATACCATAAGTACATTAATGGTTAATACCTTATAGGAAAATGCAGAGGTGAAAAAGGATGGCAGGTGATTTATGGGTGGTGGCTAAAATTCAGTAACTTTAGCTTAATAAACCAATGTCTTTGCATGGAAATTAATGCCATTGCTTTCTGTTAGTCTCATTTGTCTATCTCTCTGATTAGGAAGGGAGCACCATCAGCCCAAGGCTTTCACACTGGAAACATATTAACAGCTCCACCAAAAATAACACGTGCAAGGCCTTATGGTGATCCTGAAAGTATCAATTTTTATTATTATATTATATTATAAGTTAATATTAAATTTTTTAATTATTACGAATTGATATCAAAAATTTTTAAAAATTGTTACACTTTAACGTTCAAGTCGAATTTCCAAAAAAAAAAAAATATGATAACCGAAAAATACAATTTTTAATAACATAACATGCTAACCAGTTGCCATATCTTCTCTTTTGACTGGAAAATGAATTTAAATATCAAATAAATAACCACCTTTTTAAAAATTTGAATACTAGTTAGCAACAATTAAAATATTTAATACTAATAATAGGAGTCGGCACCATTTATATTATTGACCTGCACTGATCGTTTGAAACATTCAGGCGCTTATTTATAACATCAAAGGATGTTAAATATCACTTTGTGGAAAACTGAGCCTCTGTCCTACTTCTCAAAGCAGCAAGAAAGTAAAACCTGTCCATATTTCCATAGCATAATATGTGATCAAGCATAAGAAGGCATCAATTCAATCATTCCACTGATATTCAAGTGAAAAAAGCAATAGAATTATTGAAGGCATGATTAATTCAACAAGTGTTCAACCAACGTTTTTATCCATTTTAAGCATCATCATCTTGAGTCGAACATCAGCCTTGCCCAACATAATACAGCCAAGGCCCCATCCACGTTACGAGGCAGATTGTCGTTGGTATAATACTCATTGTCACTAAGATTTCAGCAATGTTGCAAGCAATTTTACTTTTCATCATTTGGTGGCTTGTCTTCATTCTTCTTTTCATCAGACTAGTAACAATTGGAAAAGAGAAACACCATTAAATATTAGCAAAGTCAAACATGTTATGTTGCAGTTCATGTTGCTAACCTCAGATTGACCTTGCAAAGATGCTAGCAGTTCTTTCACTGAAGGATCATTAGGGTCAACTCCCGGCAGCTGTGGGAGGAACAAAATTGCCAAGATATTAGTGACAAGAATTGAGAATGATCAATCGAAGTTCATAAGCAAAAGTTCAAAAATACATACAGATGCAAGAACGGATGACACAAAAGACTGATCCTCCAGCACCTTGCTCACATCTGATTGACTTGATATGTCTTTCGCATCATCTTGCAAGGACATTTGAAGAGCTGAACAAACCAGATACCGGGAAACCAAAAGGTTAGGGTACTAAAAACCAGAACAACATTAATAAGTCCTCCTGAAGTTGGTCCACTGCTTTGCCAGGTTAGTAAATATCAAATATCAATTTCACCATGACTTGGACCAAGATACAAAAGGATAGACTGGGAAGTCAGCAAACCCATTTGGGTATAGTAGCAATTAGGACCAATATTCACCACTCCAATAGTCAAAGGAACAGTAAGACAACTTTGGCACACAAAGGTATTGAAGAAATACAGAACACCATGTATAAATCAATGTTTAGGAAAACTGTTAGTTGTTTCCATGTAAAATAATGTGTCCAAAATATATTCTCACCATTTTTACTTTCTCAGTAGTTGAATAGCAGTATAACAGAACTACGTTCTAAAATCATGTAATCTCCATAGAATTCCAGGAAACTTGAAGCTTTAATAATGAGTTTAGATAATGTAATTAAGTATTGCAGTAGCATTATATACACAGGCATCAATTGATAAATAATTTGGGGCAAGCTAAATGGAGAGAGAGAGAGAGAGAGGAACTCGATGCACTTAAAGCTCTTGAACAAAGAAGAAACCTACCAATAGCCAACTCCTGATCCTCAAGAGTTGCTTCAGACATATCAACATCTCGAACAGAGGGATCAGATCCTGGAGTTTGCATTGACAGCGCAATAGCCTGCTGCAATATTGCATTGACTTCATCCTATCACAACATCATTTGTCAAAAAAAGTTTTACAATAGAAAAGTTTCGCAAAAAATGTACACTGAAATTGAGCATGGACATCCTTTGAAAAATAAAAGTACAACAAACACTCAGAGACAACGCAGAGTATACAAGTTAAATGATACCAACCATTGGACCAGTATAATTCCCAGTTTCTTCATCAGCTCTATCACTAGCATTGTTAACCATGGGCACATCCTGGGAATTGGATGATGTCCCCTCTAACTTTTCTTGTCTAGATGATTCTTCTGCCTTCTTGGCAGCAGCTTCTTGCCTTGCCCTTTCCTCTTCCATAGAAACCCTAAGGGCAAGAGCCAGCTCAGGATCTAAGTTAGGATCTACACCAAACTCAAAATCACCCCCACCTGCAGCGGCAGTGGCGGCTGCAGCAGCAAATCCACTTCCTCCTCCATCACTATTAAATACAGGTGTACTGCCAAAGGAATAAAGAATTATAGTAACTCAAAATACATATTTTACATGAGGTAAGAAACTCATAATATTATTAATATTATAGTCATCTTTCTCATTATTTCTAAAATTCATATGATTGCTACAAGTGTAATCCTGTGAGTAGCTTGCCAATTAACTTTGCAATACTCCAGCTCAAAATCAACCCCAAAATGAAAGGAAAAAAAAAACCACTCCTTGTCTAATACTGTGCAAGCAGATTTTTAGACACTTCAATAGGTGGCATGTCCATGATGACAGTCTAATTCAAACAAGAAATTCCTGATTATTCTTATTATCTCATCATCAATTTGCATAAGCATCTGTACTCTAAACTAAAAAATAAACAAAGTGAGATGACATATCACACCTGATAAGCACATCAGATAGAGCATTTGGACCAGGAGGAATGTGAACTATGTGGCTGCTGTCGTTATTATTTACAGCAGCAAGGAGGGCCTCTAACTTCTCTGGCTTACCATCATCTTCTTCACCAAAATCAACAACATCAAGAGCAATGCTGTTTTTCTTCAATTTCTTTCCTATGACCTCCAGCATCTTCTTATCATATTTGACAGGACTAAAAAAAAAAAAAAACTTAAGATGTCCACAAAAATGAAAGAGCCAAGCATAAACTAACAAGAAAACTACCTTCCAGCAAAAACAATTATTCTTTGCTGCTGATTTTTGTTTTGACGATGCTTAAGAGCCAGTTGAGCAATCTGAATTGCAGCTGCCATGTTCATCTCACCCCCCATTTCAACATCTAAACAATTTTAGAGAAAAAAATGAATATAGAGCATTAGAGAGTCATGTTCCAAATATCAAACAGTCCAAGAAACAAGAAGAGAAATGCTTCTTAACTTGACATGTTAAACAACAAAGAACGAAGAAAAGTAAGGGACTGAATTTACACAAACTGTTATATTGAATTCCAGCGCAGAGCATAAATTTCAATCATAAAGTAAGTGCATGTTATGAAAAATTGGTGTATCCGGTAATCATAAGAAGCAGAGTAGGACATATAAAGCAGAAATAATCTAGGCCATTAGATGTAATGAATTTAACCAGATGATCCTGCTTCATATAGATTCCTCCAGAAACTTGGTGTCACAGTTTTGTCAGAGCTGGTTTTGGCAAGTACAGGTTTCTTAATGTTGTCAAAATTTAAATTCTCTTTTTTTTTTAAAAAAAATTATGTTTCACTTTCAAATACTAGACATAAATATAATCAGTCGCATTAAATATTAATTGTCAATATGAGCTAAACACTTTGTGACAATAACAAGTCCAGATATATGATGCTTCATGCTTTGCAGACCCTACAGAAGGTCCAGTGTATGCAACGACTGTTTCCATGGTTTGACCCATGACTTCACGGACACAATAGTGCAATTTTAGCATTGCACCTGCACTTTTGACACATTGCAGGCCAGAAGTAATGACCACTGAACTTTTTATTTATTAGTGTATTTCTTTAAGACACTGAATTCCCCTTCAACAGCCAAAGAAGTTAAGTACAGTATGCAATTTATCACATATAAGTATATTCCATGCGGCATTCACGTTGATTCCAGAACACATTATGTAATTGTAAAGAAAGAAAGAAATTTTGAAAATCCCACAGAAGCATACCATGCATACAAGCCAAAATTTTTCCAAGATCAGTAGTGGGAGTGGTCAAAACACGCACTCCTTTGCCTGCCATGGTTAGAATCCCAACTGTATTCTCTGGATTCGACTGCAGTCAACGAGGAAAAAAATAAAAAAAGAGGCACAGTAAAGTATGCCCACATGAAACCCTAACTACATAACCATTTATAATCTGTTATTTAGAAAGAAAAGGAAAATTACTTGTGTTTTGGCGCCAGAGATGAGATTAACAGCATCTGCTTGAGCTAGGAAACGAGAAGGAGAGTAATCGCCATTCCGCATCCATTCAGAATTATCGATGCATATCATAGTAGCCTAACAACAATCAAACAAATTAAAATGAAGATTAAAGATGTAAATCAAGATTAATCAAAGAGAGGTTTCACATTCCCATTACATACCTCAAGAACCATTGTTGCATTCAATGAAAGTGCAAGTTTTGAACCAATTGATTAAAAAAAATTGCCCAAAGTTTCTTCTTCTCAAGACTGGAAGAAGAGAGTTTTTCTGCCTTTCTTTTTCCTTCTCACAAATCATTTTAAGGTTTCCGCATAGTATAAATTAAGGCGGGCTTTGGGCTTTGTTCAATCTTCATTTTATGTTCAAAAGATTCGAGGCCTTCAGTTCAGGCGTCTCAGGTCTCAGCTGGGAGATAATGAGATTTGTGGATCCAAGCCTTTTTATTTTTTAATTTAATATTAAAAAATATTTTTTTATTTTTAAATAAGTATTATATTTTTAATTTTTCATAAATTATTTATGTTAAAAAAAATAAACAAGTGGTATATATAGGGACAGAGCACGTATTTTTTTCGCTCCGTCACCGCTATAGAACACTTCGGGATCAGAGCAAATTTGGAAGTCGAGCAAAAATTATTAAAAAAAACTCTCATTTGAAGCAGGTTCGGATCAGAACTTGACATATTTGAATCCAATTGTCATCCCTATGCCCCTTCATCCTTACTATAAGAGAACACTAAGATTGAAATTTATCAAGAAATGAACACTCGTAACAAACGTATTAAATGGGTCAATCCGTTCATAACACATTAATAAGCTGGTTATATATATATATATTAATTGAATCGATACGACACAAATTGTCAGTGCTAAGTGAAACTGAGTCATGATGCCGCCAAAAATAACATCATAAATTGTAAGTTGATTGAAACTTCAGCTCTCTTTATTGAACAAGCCTCAACATTGTACAGTGCATCAACTGAAGTATCCAACTGGCAGATGCATACAAAGGACTAATCACAGGCTAACAATTGCAAAAAACAGGTCAAGGATTTTTATTATGCCGTGGTGGTGTGATTTCTGCTGATGGGTAAGTTAACATAAACCTCATGAACATCTGATTTATATACTTCCCCTCTATCTCTATCTATAGCATAGCATATGTAAATTGTGTCAATCACATCATCCAGGACATGGACAAAGAAGCCCAACACCACAATCAACAGCACCCATGCAAGAACAGCTACCAAATATGAATCAACCCCAAGCTTGCTCACACCCTTTAAGATGGCACAAACCTGTTTATGCAAATACCAAAACAGGAAAAACATTACCACCAGAATGGAATATATTAAAAATGAATATAAGCTGCTTATTCAATGATCCAAATGAGATATAACAGCAGCATGCAAGCTACTGATAACTATGACAAATAAAGTGGGTAAGTCGAAAAGGATGGACATCTACTCATGCAATTGAATCATAAATATAATGCCAGAATTGACTTCTTTCGGCACATTCTATATAAAGCAATGCCTAACAGATGGGGTTTCTATACTGGTGGTCAACATCATCTCGCTGACAAAGGAGTTTGCAAGTGGCATTCACTGACCCACTTCAAGACTAAAAGGTCACAGCAGCCTCCAACCAAAGAGAAGCCAAACAACGTCATAGGCTCTGGATAGGCTTCAAGTAAGAGATAAAACAAGTCCATCCAACTTCTCTGTGGTCGGTGGTATTGTTCACCATCCAGGATTAGACATGATTATCAAAAAAAACTTTTAGGGGTTATACACCTTCCCTATTTGTGTATGTGACTCAGGCAGAGATGCATAAAGTCTAAGTTAAAAGGGCTGCCAACTTCTTCTTTTATTTATACTTTCTGTCTTTTTATCTACTTAGGATTAGGGAACTTGCCAGGACCCACAAACACCTCTGGCAGCTCCCTTAGATTTTCCTTTTCCAGCTCGCAGGCATTAGCATGCATAATTATATCTAAGGCACACAATTAATCTTCCTAATCTCCTATGTAAATGTCATCTGCGATAAGTTTCTATTAAAGACACGTACTCGTATGAATAGAATAAACAAAACTTAGAATATATACTCACCACGATTGCATATATTGCTGAGAAGACAAATGCAATTCCAGCCAACAGACGACTGGAGACAGTTTCAACAAAAACAGCAGAGAGAAGATTGCGTTTCAGTAGCTCATATGCCATCCTTGAAGAGGTGCAGTAGGCCTCACCAGTTATTGCTGCGAAGTTGATAGTGAACTTGTTAAGAAAATCTATTGAAGTCAGTAATGCATTGACACAACACCGAAGTACTAGGTTCACCATTCCACGAACATCCTCTTGTCTTGCACTATCAACAGCAGCACGCACCACACGAACAACAGCAATCAGTAAGCCAGATAGGCATACAGTGCCGAAGGAGGAGCCAAATGCATTTCTGCATAATGAATACACATATAACAAAGGCGAACATATAATGATTAAGATTGTATTTCTTTAAGAAATATGCTTAGAGATGCTGGTATTTGAGCATGAAACAGCATCAAAATGATAAAAGGGGCATGAAGCAGCGACAAAGAAAGATGCTCAAAATAAAAGGACTTGCCACAGTACGGAATAGGTCTTCACTCAGACCACTACATCAGGAGTTTGAAAATGCTAAATATAACCAGTCCTAGTGGACATACAGATTTATCATTCACTAAGAGTAGTATATATAAAATTTCTATTAAGCGATGGAAGTTGTGGATCTTACACTTAATCACCACTAACATGCAAAGTAGGTATCCTTATCCTCATCACATTACATAGCTCCCCAGATAGAATAAATAAAATAAAATAAAGAAGTGCCAAAAGGATGTTTGAAATAATAACGAAAGCTCATTTTCATAATAGTTCCCCCAAGCAAGTTGGTCCTACAAAGAAATATTGCTATCCTTAAGGAGGCAGCAGCGATAAACTGCGCTAAAATGTACCTTGCAAGCTTATATTGATGCTTGCTACATCTATGGCCTCTTACTGATGCATTGAAGGCAATCCTCAGCCAACTTATAAAACCCCTTCAGATACTGTCTATGTGGTAGGAACGCACACAAATTGATTCATTCATCCTCCAAGTCCAGATAATATATTATCACCATTTACCATGGTATGTAAAGGAACACAAAAATGAATATGAGTGTAGAGTTTAAAACTGCTCAAAACAACTAATTTGTGATGAATTGAAAACCAACCAAGAAGTGCTCTCTAAGTCTCTAACATTTAAATTATATAATATATATGTAATGTCTACTAAACTGAAACTACTTGGTCAAAAACATAGGCAAGTATAAAAGTCTTAACTGGAAATCACCTCAAGGATCTTCTAATGCCGCGTTTAGGAGCTGAATCCTCCTTAGAGAAGTACCACTGAGCAATAGTCCCACTGATTACATAAACCTGAGCTTCAATCATGGCAGTCAAAGACCACAGCATTGTGAGAATCGCCAATGTATAGTAAGCAGGCACCCAGCTATCCTGCTTCCAAACACAAGCGTACTCTCCACTTGATTCCTTTGGTAAAATTTTCCCATTCCGCCTTGCAAACACCAAGAACACCACAATTGGAGCATAATAAGCTACCAAACCAAGTGTCAACAATGGCAAAGCCACAAATAAGCCCAAGTTCTTCGAAAGGGCATCAGATGCAACCCCAATAATACTAACAGTCAACTGAATTCTATGCCAATTAGCCACAAAAATCCACACAAGGATCCCAATTACCAAGAACACAAAAAGCAGAACCAAAATCCTATAAGCCAACGGAAACGCATCGCTGCAAGAAGAACTAACTGTGCAAACAACAAACCAGTAGACATTGAAAAAGACGGGAATAACAATAAAGAAAGGGAGCGAGATGTACACAATCTGTTTGGCATAATGCTTGAGCAACAAAAGCAAAAGAAAGCAAATTGGTGCACTCAAAATCAAAGTGATTACAAGACTCCATATTGAAGCCCTCCAAAAACTCGAATTGGATGAACTCAAAAAGTAAAAATACAAATGGGTATTTAAAATTCCATCACTTGACAAAGAAAGCGACTCTTTGATGCAAGAAGTTGAGTTGGAATCAAATGTGTAGGAGGAAAGATTGGAGTAATTTGGGTTCCTATGGAAAATAGAGAAGATTCCAAAAGCGAAAGTGCAAAGAACACAGATAGCAAAGAGAATGAGAAAGGGAAGGTCTTTGAAGGGTCTACGACCATAATTGTAAGAGATCTGTAAGTACTGGGTCGGGTCAATCGGGTCAGACTGGGTAGCTTCATGAATAGGAGGAGGAAGAGGAGAGTACGGGGCCTTGGAGAGAAGAGGCTCTGAAGGGGAAGAGGAGTCGTCTAAAGAATTGGGTTTGCTTAGTTCTTCAGTGCTGCCCATCAGAGAGAGAAAGAAAGAAAGAGAAAAACAAATTACGTAGAAGTGCGAGGTTGTGATGGCGATGGCAGCGGTGGTGGCTATGATAGGGATGCGAACTTCTTTCTTTTTTTCTTTTCTTTTTTTTGTCGTCGTTGACTGGCGAGGAGAGCTGGAATACCGGTCGGTTTGTGACAGCGAAGAAGAAGATGATGACTCTTCAACTATAATGTTTTGTTGTTTATTGCCGTTATTTTTGCCAGAATTACTATGGAAAAATTACTATTTAGGCTGAGATTTAAATATTATACTTATACTTTAAAGTTAAAAATGTGGATAATTAGTCTGTTCTATTTTATTATATTATGATAATATATATTTTTATTATATTTTATGTTACTGTTAGGTTGTGATAAAATAATAAAAAATTTATTATTTATTTTTTAAATTTTGATTTATTATACTAGTATTTATAAAAAAAATAATATTTTTTTATTATTAATAAATATTTTAAATTTAAATAACTATATAGTTTTACATAAATAAAATAAAAAAAAAGTAATTGTATAATTTTTTAATTTTAAAAAATATTAATAAATTAAGTCAAACATTAAGAAATAAATAGTAATTACAAAGAACATAGCTGTGCAATAAATCTTGTGTGCGGGAATTATTGTGCAAAAAATTAAAAAGTTCATAAAAAAAAAACTAGCAAAATTTTAGATATTTACTTTATAGTTGGTCCAAATCATTAAAATTTTAATTTACAAACGTTTGCTATTTTATTTCATAAATTAAATTTAATAATGTGGATTAATTATAGAAAAGGTGGCATTTCTCATTATTGAATGCCCCCATTTGGTTTCTTTTACTCTTGTTATTAATCTATTATACAATACTTTTGTTGCACAATCTTACTAAAATAGTACATTTGAGATCTAGTAAAAGTAGCAAAAAAAAAAATTTGATTTTGTAAAAATGAGATTTTAAATTCAAATTATCTCTTTTGTATTAATTGTAATTTCGCTTTTATAGTATGCATAATAATGTAACATTTTTCTATTGTGTAATCTTTAGTCTGCTAGACTCTTTAAATGTGGCTGTGAGATATTTCATCTCCTTATTTAAAAAAAAAAAAAGAGAAAAAAAAGAGCTATATTTCAGTTGCCGAGCATCATCCCTAATATGCAAATCAGTTGTAGTTCCGTCTTCAACCAACGTAAATAATTGAAGCCAACCAAGAGACAGAATCTAAGTTCTAACCTCATAAGCAACAACAGCCTTTCTTAGATACAGTATTTATAGTTCTATTAAGTCAGGATCAAATGATCAAATACTCATTTAGTTTAACTCAGTCACAAATTAAATAATATTGACATCTGTGAAGCTTCAGCTTTTGCTAACTAGATTATAACAAAAGCACTTTATTCTTAAAAAAAAAGACTGAATATCCAAAATGCTAAGAGAGTAGAATCAAGCAAAATCCTGAAATGGTAACAAATAAAGAAGTTTGTACAAATTATAGGCTGCAGAAGTTTTAAATATTTTTAAAAAAATGTAAAAACTTGCATATTTGTAAGGAAAAACTTAACAGAGAACCTAACTCAGCAGTTGGGAAAACTCATGGCCATAATGCAAAGGTAACTATATAAAAGCAACAAATTAGCAGACTCAAAGTAAAGAGGCTTCTCATTAACCATAACAAAGGGACTTGCTTATCTTTCCTCATCCCACTTGCTCTTGGGTATCTCTCCAGAATCTGCGATAGCGACTTTTTTTCTAGGTTTTCCACTGTAGGTACCTGCTCCCCCTTCAATTGCATACACAGTATCCATCCCTTGAATAACCTTCCCAAATACCACATGTTCCCCATCCAACCTTAAAAGAAAATTTTGTTCATACATGAATAATTAGTTATCCAGTCTGAGCAATTGAGACTCAGCCTCTAACCTCAATCATTAGATTAGTAAAAGAAATCAAAAAGGCTCTTGGTTAATAAGTTCATCAGTATGGATCAGCAGAATTTATATCAGAAACAAACAAATACAAACAGAAACAAAATGGTAAGAGATGGTCTCTACTACCTTTCAGCCAAATTCCTCGGAATCGGGAAATATAGTCTGACAAGGTCGAATATTTTAATACTCTTCAGTAGCAGACACAATGCAGAAACAATTTGTATATTTTTAGCAGTAAGCCCATTGTGCATATGAAATGGAAAAGCTAAAAAGTATGGTTTCATTTAAAGTTTTCAACTATAAAGTAGAATTTCAACAGCTTAAGTCATATCCAGCTCCCTGCAGTAATTTTTGATCTACTTAGCTATCTGAACTCTTTTTTTGGTTCATATTGCCTATATCCAATTTAAAAAACATGCATAGAGCCTCATAATACTAACATGGCAAGAAAAAATGTTTGATTTGGTCAATAGTGCCATGTCAGCTACCATATCAGCAACAAGGGGCTATAAGTTCGGTTTTACGAATTGGACAGGAGGCAAAGTGGACCAAAAATGGAATTCAGGTGGCTAAGTAGACCAAAAATCGCTGCAAGTGGCTAAATGGCGAAAATAAACATCTTCAGGAGGCTGGATATGACTTAAACCAATTTCAACCAACTCAATTAAAAAACTGCAGGATACAAATTTAATTTAATGCTGATTAAACTTTAAGGAGATCATTGTTTTCATGAATAAGCAAACACATAATATATTTGTACAAATACCACATAAACAAATTCTTACATAATAATCTAATCAACATCTTCTTTATAAAATATTGACTCAATGATGCAAGAACCAGTGATGAAAATAGTGGCTTTTCTCAATGGTATATGGTTTGAAATACTCCACTGCAGGGAAAGCCCAAAAGGGTTAATGTCGAAGAAAAGACAGGTTCAGGCCTAACTTTCCATTGAACAATCTGTCATAGGTCAGTTACTTATTCTACTTCTAGTGATAAGACCAAAGCTTACCAGCTAGCCTTCACAGTGGTGATAAAGAACTGTGACCCATTAGAATCTGGTCCTGAATTCACCATGGAAACAACACCTGCAAAATATACATTAATAAAAAAACATAAGTCATATTCAGCCCCTTGTAATTGTCCCTTTTTGCCATTTTGCCCCTTGAACGGTTTTTGGACCAAATTGCCCCCTATATTTTGTGTTTGGTCTACTTTGCCCCTTACAAATTTAAAAACACTACATATCCAGTCATCATATGATGACATGCCGGAAAAACACATCGGCTCGTGAAATACACGCACGAGGCAAATTATGACGAAATTTGAATTTTAAATGGGGAAAGTGAAACAAAAACGAAGTATAAAGAGTTGGACCAAAAACCGATGAAGGGGGCAAAATGGCAAAAATGGACATGTGGCTGGACATGTCTGTTGCCAAATAAAAATGATTAGATGATTTGTGGTTGAAATTAGAGAGAAATAACCTTAAATCTCAAGAACGAGTTGACTTCAGCTAAATTCAGTTACTACTTGAACATAATTAATCAATAATTTAGAAATCAATCAAGACAAACCTGCATGTGAATGCTTTATCTTAAAATTCTCATCAGGAAATGTGCCACCATATATAGATTCACTACCCCTCCCATCACCATGAACTATGTCACCACCTTGAATCACGAACCCAGATACTATACGATGAAATGGTGTGCCCTTATAGTGAACAACTTTTCCACTTGGACCTTTCCCCTTCTCCCCTACAAAGAGGAAAATAACCAAATTAATTACAAAAATGATCTCTACAAACATATAGAATCAATTATGTACAACTATAGAAATTATAAAAGGATAAGATCTCTAGTACCTGTGCACAGGGACCTGAAATTTTCTGCAAGACAAAACCCAAGCATCAGGCAACTGGTGAGAATTCAACCACGTGTACATGTCTATGAACTATATGTCATTTTTATTCACTTGAGCTTAGAAGTAAAAAAGAGTAAGTTACAACAAGCATACTAAACATCATGTGCATCAAGCAAGAGGAAATCCACCACATAGAGCATGGTCAAAAGGATCAGCATATCAGCCCCAAAGACCCTATGTCTACGTGGTTGTATGGAAAGAATACAAAGAACCAATTATTATGCCCAAATTTTTCATACCAGCAACTGCAGTTAAGTTCATTTTAGAGAACAATTACCAAAGTTGTTTTAAAGTCTGCTTATGCATTTAAAAAACTCAAGTCACATTACATGATACAGGTTATTGTGGAAATGCTAATAATGTCCAAGTTTTGCATTTGCAATTTTCATGGCAGATTATCCATAACCATACATTCTACAAATGCCAGTAACATAAGATATATATATATAAAATCAAACTAAAATCCAATAACATACCTACAGTTTTTGGTACAACTTGGCCATACAATCCAATAACAATCCTACCTGCAGACATTCAGGAATAACACTGAAAATAAGAAGGCATGAAAAGGAGTTCAAACTCATGAAACATTCCAGTGCATAACTGCCAAGAAAGAATATGAAGTTCAGATTATTTTTTTCCTTCTGATTTTCAATTAACAAAAGGAGCAAAATATGAAGAGATTTTTCACAAAAAGTTAGTTCCAGTAACCATACCTAAACGTTGCTCATCAATATCAACATCCAAATATACCCTATGGGTGATCTCATAAATCTCTTCAGCCTTCTCTTCATTCTGCACACCAATTTAGGAGGACTACATTAGTCTTCAATATAAATGCCACAGAGCAAATCTATATTTGACAATGAAAATATTATCACTCGAAATTCAACTTGAAATGAACTTAAAAAGGGGGTGGAAACTTAGCAAAACAATAAATTTTCACAATCAAAATTATATTTTTGGTGTTATTGCATAGTAGCAACATAAACAATTAATATTTATATAAATGAAATAACAGAAAAATGTATTTGCAAATTTGCAATGTATTCAATTGCCCAAAATCAAATAATCAGTACGAAGCTATTATTGAGCCCCTTAAGTGTCATGCATATATTAAGATTCAATGGAATAAATGGTGGCAATCTAAAAGGCACGAACACGAATACGGCTACAGGGACACGATACGGTAGGATACGGGGACACGACAAGTTGTAAAAAACACGGACACGGCAAGGATACAACATAATAAAATAAAAAATAATTCAAAATAAAAAAAATAAAATTCAAAATTTAAACATATTGTAAGTTTAAAATTTAAATAAATATCACAACTGATAAGTATTTAATTTAGATAAATCAAAAACAAGTGTTTAGATATTATCCTTGTAAATATACAAAAAAAGCATAATGATTAAACATAAGTAACATAAAAACTAAAGACTAGCATTATTTTCTGAATCAAATAAAATGACTTCCAATTCAGATAAACTATATTTTGTGCCCAAAATTTTGAAAAATATATGTAATTGACTACCTAGGTTTTCAAATAAATTTCTTTAAAGTCATAATTATCACAATGATGAAGAAACAAATATGGGCATCGCAAACTAATTAATTTATATCCATTTTGTGTTTTGTTTAAAAAAAAATCCAATACCCAAATATTCAAAAATTGATTAGTCATAAAAATAATCTCATTCTCATCTAATCTTATATTATAGAAAAATATGCAAAAAATAAAAAAGAAATATATATATATTAAGGCTTAAACCTTTGCCTACAAGATTGGCAGGTGATTGCCTTGTGGCTCTCTTCTCTCTTTCATTCGCTCAGCTTTTTCAATTTTCTCTCTTGCCCTTTGCCATATATGCCTTGCCCTCGTGAACTCCGACAACAACAACTTCATTTTCCCTCCTCGTCAACTCTTTCACTCTCTTCGCATAAGCTTCTTCTATCACCAGCAATCGAATTTGCTCCTCCAAGCAGCTCACATCTGCTCTCTCGTCGCTGAAATCACAAATCGGTTTTGTTAAACGCAATTTGAAGGCGCCCGTATCCCCACCCATGTCCAAGCCGTGTCCCAGCCCTTTGACCTCGTAACCGGTTAACGACACGCCACGTGACGTGTCCGACACGTATCCACATGTCCGTATATCCGACACGCAGTCCCTCCTCTACTTTGCCGTGTCTATGCTTCATTGGTGGCAATCACATCCCCTCACACCCCCCTCCCCAACCAAACGTGAGAGCAAATTTATTTCATCATTTCCCAATCTCTTCCAGTTTTTCTCTCCCAAAAGGAGGACCATCTCTAACTTGAGCACCTAAGGGCCCTTGTTAGGAATAACCATTGACTCTCATAACTCCTTTGACTTGTTTTGCTATTATTATTTTCTAAGACGCATCACAGAACCCTCGTTAGGTGGTAAGCAAAATTATGCCGAACAAGGTACTCTATCGATAGACATGAATGCTAAAAAATTAAATTTATGCCACATCAAGTGGGACAACTAGTTAAAGTAAATGTGTTGGAAGGGGAAGCATTGTCCATATCCTGATCAGAGATTCTATCACTAAAACTCATTTCTCAAGAAGAGATCAAACGTTTCCACCATACCTCGTTCATGCACCAGTTATAACTAAGACTGACCTAAACATATTCTGCACAAGAACACAGACAGATCTCTCATATTACTTGCAGCAGGCGCATAATTTATGCATTTAAAGGACAGGAAAAAATTCAATTCCTTAAACTTTGTAATGTGTTTAGATCACCTGAATGGTGGAAAAGAAGACTAGAACAAAGAATCCTGAATACAAAGAGGCTTTTCAATCATGTGAAAGAGTGGGAAGTCCCCAACTAGATATATTCATGAATTCACACTACATAAGGACACTCATCACTTTCCTTGTACTTACTAGCAATTCCCTTGAATGTTGCAGTAATAACATAAGCTTGCAGTTACATTAGGTACAAGTCCTCCCAACCTAGCTCATTCAGATCTATGACAAACTTTTCTCACTAAGCACACTAATCTGCATCTCAGTTTGATAATGGAATACGGAGCCACCTTTGTCTTTAATATTATATACACTTTGATAATATTAGCAAAACAAAGGTGGAATACGGAGCCACCTTAATCACACAGAACTATGAGCTAAAAATATATGAAACTAAATCACAAAGGTGGCTAGAGCATCCTGAACTCGTGAAGCTATTTCATTTTCGGTAATGTAAGCCATCTTAACTTGTCCAAGATTATCAGGTATAGTAGCTAGAAAAATCACACAGTACACATATAAAATGCACAAAAAAGCTCAATTACGATAATAACTACGTAGTTCATTTAGATCGTTGGCCAAAGCTTAAATTGTGAAGTCAATTGAACAATTAGTAAACCACAATTCGATTAGGCAAGGAGTCCGTATAACATATGGCAACCAAAACAACGAAACGAAACAAAATCATGAACTAACAAACCAATATAGACATTAATCATCACAAATTACAAAATTAAACGACAAAAACAGCTAATTAAAATTGAAATCAAATGAAACCCATCAATCAGATCCAAGTTATACACAAAATAAAACGGATACAATTAAAGATAAAAAGAAGAAAGCGGGATAAATCAACAAAAGCTCACTTGTCTAGGGGTAACGAAAGTGAAAACAAGCAAAATGGCGAGGACAATGAAGAGGAGGAGGAACTTAGGATGAAGCCAAACTGGCATCTCTCCGCGCATAACTCAAATGGATGAAAAATTATTCTACTCTTGGATCAACATCAATCTCTACTTTCTTGATGTTTATCCATGGCTACCATCAACAAAACTGACAAATTTTGGTTGTTTCTGTGGAGAAATCTCCCTCTCAGAGAGTGTAATTGCTGGGAATTATTGCCGCTCGAGGCGCTGAAAGTGGAGAGTATGTGGGGGTTGAAACAAATTTCTTAATCCAAACTTCATGTAAATATAATTAATTAATTAAGTTATGGTTTTATCCAAAAATTAGAATGAAATGAAATATAACTCTTCTAATTTAATCAGATTTTCAAAAGATATATCTAAATATGCAGTTATTTTCAAAGTTTATGAGAATATTTTATTACTCTTAAAATCTTAACCGTACGAGCTGGATTAATCTCAATATATTATTCTAATTCATTAATAAAAAATTTACTAATTAAATTAGTTTAGTATTTAAACTATTATTTGAAATAAAAAAAATTTTAATTTTAATTTTGTAATATAAAATTACATATTATTAAATTTTATTAAATCATGTAACGTAATATTGATGTAAATTTTTTATATTAATAAAAAAGTTTTATATATACAAAATAAATTCTACAAAAAATTTTCAAAATTTTCATCACTTTCAAACATTTTCTCTCACTTTTCTTCATACTAAATATAATTAAATATTCTGTTAAATAGTGAAAAATTTTTTGGGATCTATTTTGTACACGTGACATTTGTACTTAAAAATTTATTACTGATATTGAAAGTCAATGTCAGCATTTCATTGAATAATTTAATAAATTTAGATATTGGATATTTTTATATTATAAAATTAAAATTTTAAAAAATTTATATTACAAATAATATTTTAGGTATTAAGTTATTAGAAGTTTGATAGTTAGAATACCTAATTTAGACTTATTAGTCGGATGTGCACTATAATTTCATAAGTAACCAGCGAGGAATGTTTGGGCTGGGCTTTTATTAAGGCGTAATATACCATTCTAAGATGTAGAATTGGGCTGGCTGAAGGGCCCAAATATAGTTATTTGCATTCATGCTAGTTAACTAGTGTATGAGCTTAGGAATTTGGTGGGAGGACATGGAGCTGCTGCAAATCTGCCAAGTGCTCACACTCACTGTTTAAAAGGCTGAAGAATATAAAAGACCGAAAGAAATAACCGCCAAAAAATTAATTTCAGAAAATAAATAAATAAAAGAAAAAGGAGAACAATAACGATTGACAAATATCCAGACCGCAAAAAGCAGAGATCTCCACACTCACTCTCCCTCCTCTCTTGGCAAGAAAAGTAAAGTTCTTTCTTCCCTCTTAAACGCAAACTTCTCCTTCTCCTTCTCCTCCCCGATTCAGTTTCTATTTCTCTTCAATGATGGATCGTGTCCTTCTTTCTTCCACCTTTTTCACTCTCCTGATCTCTCTTTCTTTCCTTTCTGGTACTTTTACCTGCTTACTCACTACGTTTCATGATTACAAGTTGTTTGATTTTATTCCTCACTGTCCATAACCCTTTTTTTCTTTCAATTCTTGCAGATGTTGAACCCTCTTCTTTCAAGTTCATCAACAAGTGCCGCTACACTGTGTGGCCAGGCTTACTGTCTGGCGCTGGCACGGCCCAACTTCCCACCACTGGTTTCGCTCTTAAAAGCGGAAAATCAAGAACTGTTTCCGTTCCCAGATCCTGGTCGGGTCGGGTTTGGGGTCGGACTCACTGTGGCCAAGATTCTTCTGGTAAATTTTCCTGTCTAACTGGAGACTGTGCGTCCGGGAGACTGGAATGCGGTGGAAGCGGCGCTATTCCTCCTGCCACCTTAGCGGAGTTTACTCTTAACGGTGCTGGCGGCCTGGATTTTTATGATGTAAGTTTAGTCGATGGGTACAATCTGCCTATGCTTTTGATCCCTAAGAAAATTATGAACGGCAGCTGCGGCGCCACGGGGTGTTTGATAGACCTGAACGGCGCATGCCCTAAGGAGTTGAAGCTGGAGGAGCGTGACAATGGGCGGCTTGGGGTGGCATGTAGAAGCGCGTGTGAGGCTTTTGCAGAACCCCAATTTTGCTGTAGCGGTGCCTACTCAACACCTGACACGTGTTCGCCTTCTGTTTATTCGTTATTTTTTAAACACGCTTGCCCACGCGCGTATAGCTACGCTTACGATGATAGGACCAGCACGTACACGTGTGCCAACACTGGCTATATTATCATATTTTGCCCGCTGCCATATACCAGGTGAAATTACCTATCAACCTCAGATGATAAGTATCTTTTATTCTTATACTCTAGATATGTTGCAGGGTATTTGTGTAATTTTGTGGTAGCGAATGGGTTTGACGCGCTAGCAAGTGCCAGAAAATTCGGGGGTTATAAAGCAAAAGAATAATTGAGACATGATAGCGATGAATGAATGAATGATCAAAGCTATTCATTTAACTGACCCTTGTACTTATAAATGATGATGCTACAGAAATCTACATCTTCAATTTCGCCATTAAAGTTGGACCCCAGAAGAAAAATTTAGCAATTTTTGATTTTACTGTTAGGAAATGAAACAGATTTATAGCTATAAGTAGAATGAATAGATAGTTTGTCCAATACACGTTGAATATATTTATGTCATTACGCGTCCTAACCAATTGTGAACCATAGTAAAAAAAAAAAAAATTTGAAGTTTTGTCTGTAATAATTCGCCTGCAGTCTATTTGAAATAGAAAAAAGGAACTAGGCTAGTTTGTGCTATGAATATCTCTAACTTCGGTTCGAAGCAGTCATAATCTAAGTATGTACTTAAAACATATCAAAGCATATTCACATTTGATCCTTATTTTCCTCATTGCATTTCTTTAAGGCGTAGATTTCAGAAGTTGTGCACTTGTGTTTATAATGTTGTCTATAGAGATTGGAATTGGAGTAGATTAGAGATTGGAATTTGAGGGTGTTTAAAAAATCTTGAGCTCAAGTTTTCGAACTGTTGGTGGAACTGATTGCCAAGTGACTGATAAAGAGCACAACTTTTCTCAAATCCAAAATTTAATAAAATGGTAATATAGTGTTAGCCTCTTGTGGATTTCCCTTGGAATTCCAAATTTTCAGTGTCAGCTTACCTTCACACATTGTAAAATGCGGAAATGGGTACTATGTAATTACTACTTACTGCATTTGATTGCCATGATTATTTTTCCATCATAAAAAGTGATTTTACCAATGATAACAAATATATGATCAGTCTGTAAAGCCTTGCCTTCTCTAAGACATATATAGCAATTGCATTTTATGCGAAGGAGGATATAATGATGCACAGAGCAATCCTAGGTTTACTTGCTTAAGTAAATGAATTTATTGTTTTACATAGAGAAGCTGTCTTAAACCATGAATCCTTACATAACCTATGTGGAAAATGCAGCCAGAAATTGCTGGAAATAAGAAAGGATGGGGCAATGCTTCCACTTGTGAACAAGTCTATGATGTATTTATCAAGCAAATATGCAGGAGTTGCATCATCCTCAGGTGTGGTTCTACTTATTGCTGCTGCAGCAACCTCTATTATAAAGGCAGTTTTTGCTCTTTTAGCCAGCTTTTTCAAATTACCGTTTTAATTAACATTTGGTTTTGACACTTGCAGGCAGATAGTAGCTGAAATTCTAGCTGAAGAATGGATTAATCTTCTTCGGTTTACAAGCTCCTACTCCTTGCATTTGTACGCTGGGTGTATATTCCTTTTTCTTACAAATTTTGCATACTTACGTGTTTTTTGAGATACATATCATAACAATGTTTGAAATATTGTATATCCATATCTTTTTTACAGCAATTATATTTTTAGTTCATATGAGTTTTGAAATGATAACCAACCTTGTAAATGTCAAAGCAAAATTGCCATTTGAAATGAGATAAATGTTCTGAACATGGGAAAGGAGTTGCTGTTGTTTTACTTTTGAGATCAAACTAAGTAGTGGAATGATATTAGTTATACATGGGTGATTATAATTTTTCCCCTTGTTTAAACGGAATGGTAAACATGATAGTAGCTATTTGCAGTTTCGTTAAGTAGTAATTACCATGTACTGAATTGGGATTGTTTATTGCTATGATTCCCTGTCTCTGCTTTAGAGCATGCTCCTAATTCCAGGAAGCAGGAACCTTACGAGTTATGACCATTAAGATTTGGATGGCTTTGTTATGGGCTTGGCCCGATCATGAGCTGAATTCAGTTTTAAACCATCGGCCTTGGGAGTATAAATTTTTGCAGAACTCGGTCATCGGCCTGTGTATAAACACTCAGACGTGTGATTCCCAAATGTTATTGTTGCAAATTATATGATGGATCTGGTCCATGTAGCATTACGGACTAGGGTCCATTTGACATATGCATAGTTATTAATTTAACTCTTTGAGCGTGTTCTTTCCTCACTAGCTAATCTCAGAGTGTATTCTTTCTCTTTTTATTTTTCAACCTGACTTTTTCCTTTTTTTCTCATCCTTTAAATACATTCATTAATTTATTAATATTCTGCTTGAAAATTAAAATTATCAACAAAATAAATTTGTTAATGAAGGAAAACTGATAATTTTTTATATTTTAAACAAATTTAAATATCCAAGATACATCATTTAATTATTATTAAACCAATTTAGTGATTATTAAACGAAATAAGATTTTAATTGAAGGACTAAATTTACTGAAAATGATAATTTTTTATATTTTAAATAAGTTTAAATATCAAAAATAGAACATTTAATGATTATTAAACAAAATAAATATGTAATAATAAACTAATGAACCTTTAGTATATAACAATTGAATATTTTTCAATAAATTAATGAACATTTACTTAATTTTTAATGAATTTATAGTTTATAATATATGAACATATCTGAATAAATTAATAAAATTTTTTCTTTCTTGCTAATAAACCTACAATTTATAAGCTATAATTTACTGATAATAAATTTATAGTTTACAAAAAATGAATATTTACTTTATTCGTAATAAATCTACAATTTTATAACAAATGAACATATCATCATAAACTAATAAACATTTTACTTCATTGTTAATAAACCTAGAATTTAAAACAAAATGAACTATAGTAATAAACTAATGAATTTTTGTTCTATTTCTAATGAACTTTTCTCAATAAACTAATGAACATATTTATAAACATATAATAAATATTTATAAAATTGATATCATATATTTGATTGTTGTATAAATTTATTTTAGTTATAAAATTATCATCGCTTATTATACAGGAGCTCTTGTTGTAATACTACATGCTATAATACTAAATAGACAAAGATTCATAGGCATCGTTGACGCCTGCCCTAAAATATGTAGCAAAAGTCCAATGAAGATAAGCTCAAAGCCTAATATAGTTGGAAATTAGCTGTCAATGAACGATTGTTATATGCTAGAATCGTGCGTAAGAAGCGATGATAATTTTGTAAATAAATCAAATTTGTACAGTTATCAAATATACGATGATATTTTTGTAAATATTACTCATATGTCATTAAATAAAGGTTCATTAATTTATTGAAAAAAATTCATCAGTTCATTAAAAAATATTTATTACAAATAAAGTAAAGATTCATCAATTTATTAAGAAAGTTCATTATAAATAAACTGAAAAAATTCATTATAAATGAATTAAAGGTTCATTAGTTTATTGAAAAATGTTCATTAAGTCATTAAAAAAGGTTCATTACGAATAAAGTAAAAGTTCAATAGTTTATTGAAAATGTTTATTGTGAATAAATTGAAAATATTCATTACGAATGAATTAAATATTCATTAATTTATTGAAAAAAGTTTATTAGTTCATTAAAAAAAATTCATTACAAATAAAGTAAAGATTCATTAGTGTAATGAGACGTAATGAACTGAAAAAATTCATTATAAATAAATTAAAAGTTCATTCGTTTATTGAAAAATATTTATTAGTTATAAAACTAAACGTTAATTACGAAATATAGTTCATTAATTTATTGAAAAATATTCATTAGTTTATAAATAAAGGTTCATTATATTATTAGTAAAAGGTTCATTTCTTATGTTAATACAAGTTCATTTTATTTTTCTGTGTACTTAATTTAATAGATAATTTTTTGTGTTTTGATTTGTAAGTATGAATTTATTAAATACTCTTCAAAGAAACTTAAAATATAACAAAAAATCGATATAAAATATACCGAAAAAATAACAAATCAAGACATATAGCATTTGAAAACGCAAAAAAATATAAAATAACTATTAATTTTGTTTTAAAATAAAATGAATATTTATTAATAAACTAATGAACCTATATATCAATAAATAAATTTGTATAAATTTATTTTATTTATAAAATTATCACCGCATTTTTATTACTTTGTCAAGGAAATAACTATTGAGATCAAAGGTGAGACAGAAATGAAAATTTTAGGGTGTTTTTTACTTTCCCAACTGGGAAAATTTTACTATAGAAATATGAGTAATGCTTTGTAGGCGTACTTAATTTGTGCCGTATTATCCTATTTGAATTAAAATACAAGTAATTTAAAATATATTAGGTAATATAAATAGATAAATTATAAATATTTTAATATAATTTGAACAAAAAAAAGGTATAAAAATAGATGTGACAAGTATTTGTTATAGAAAGACAGGAGCTGAAAATTTCACTCTTTTTGCTGCACACTTTAACACTATTCATTCACTTGGCTCAGTTGGACTACGCCACAGTATGACTAAAAGCGGTTTTGCATGCTTGCCATGTGCATTGGCAATCTGGAACTCTAATATCTTTCGCAATCCCCAACAATATTTTTTATTATATTATAAAAAATTAAATTTTTTAGTTTGTTTTGAATATGGAATACACTTTGATAATAATTTTTATTTCACTTTATATTTTAATTTTTTATTAATAAAATTATCTAAAAAAAATGAAGAGAAAATGAAATATAAAAAAAAAAATAAAAAATTGTTGAGAGAAATTTATAGAGCTAATTTCACTCCTTATAATTGAAGAGAAAATGCATAAATTTTTTGAAAATGAGATAAATAAGAAGAAAAAAAAAATTAAATGATGTAAAACTTCCAAATAAAAATAAAGAGAAGTAAAAAAAAAAATATCGGGAATGCTCTAAGCTATACCAAGCTTGTGATATCTTGTTTCCATGACCTAGCTCACCTCAAGAGAACATCCCACTTGTATAATTTGCCATCCAAATTTTGAAAACCTGAATGCATTGAAGAAACTCTTTACTTTTTAATATTCTTTCAATACTCTCTTATTGATTGATTGGTTGATCGGTGAAAAGAGAAATTTTTTAAAATAAAATTTTCCCACTCCACATTGTTGATATATATATATATATATATTTCTTATAACTAAAAGATATATCGAGTTTCATTCAAGAAATAGTATGATAAACAGTATATTTTTTTGCCATTGCTGCTGCTCGTAATTGGGCACTTCATCAACTCGATATCAACAACGCATTCCTCCACGGATATATTGACGAGGATGTGTACATGCATCCTCCGGAGGGATATCAACACGCTGCACCCAGACAAGTGTGCAAATTAGTTTGTTCCCTCTATGGCTAGCGTCAAGCATCTCGATAATGGAATACGGAGTTTGCAAACCAACTTCATTCTTATGGGTTTCAACAATCCGCCCATGACCATTGTCTGTTTACATTTCGTAATGGCACTGACTTCCTGGCATTGCTTGTTTATGTCGATGACGTCCTTATTACAGGTACATCTCTTCCTGCCATCCAGCGAGTCAAGTCATTCTTGCATCAAATCTTTACTATCAGGACTGTATGTCCTAAACCAAAAAAATAAAAATTAAAGACGTGAGCCCAGCCAAATATTTTCTCGGGCAATAAATTTTTGACCATTGACGTCACTTAACAACTAATTTAACAACTGATGACCACTTTCTCATGGCAACTATATGTTACACAGATAAAATAAAACAAATATCTAATAACCTAGGATGACATCAGTAATTAAATGACTTTGGCTGCTTCAAACTACTTCAACGTGCTAAATGTACGATGCTCACAGCTGATGAAGGTGCTCTGTTTTCTGATGCTGCTAAGTATCGCCGTCTCATTGGTCGATTGCTGTACATTGGTTTCACTCGCCCTAATGTCACGTTCATTGTACAACAATTAAGCCAATTTGTACAATCTCCCAGGGAATCTCTTTGGCATCAAGTCCTTAGATACCTTAAAGGTACTCCAGCTCAAGGCCTGTTTTATCCTCGAGATAATTCTCACTCTCAACGCCTGCAGTGATGTTGATTGGGCAATTTGTCGTGACACACAAAGATCTTTGACTGGGTATTGTGTTTTTCTGGTGTCTGCATTGATATCCTGGAAAACTAAGAAATAGAACACCGTCTCCGGCAGTTCTGCTGAGCTGAGTATAGATGTATGGCTGTCACAGTCTGAGCTCAAATGGTTAAGTTATTTGTTGAAAGATCTTCAAATTCAAATTCATTTACCGGTTACTCTTTGGTGTGACAATCAAGCCGCCATTCACATTACTGAGAATCCGGTCTTCCATGAACGCACTAAGCATATCGATATAGATTGTCATCTCATGCGCGAAAGTTGCAAAGCTGGTTTTGTTCTTCCTCGCCATATTTCTTCCTCCTCACAGCTCGCGATATCTTTACTAAAGCTCTTCCCACATCTGCCTTTGATCGCTTCTTACCAAGTTGGGCTTGTTGGTTCTTCCACCAGCTCCAACTTGAGGGGGATGATAAACAGTATACTTGAGAAGCAAAGTAGCAGCGTTTGATACTTATCAAGACATGACATTGAAAAGAAGGCTGAAGGTTGAAGATGACATTGCTGCGCACTGTTTTATTGGAATAGGTGAAACGCACCGTTTAAATCATTTGTTGTTTGTTTCTTTCAAGTTTGGGAACGACACCGGTTCTTTTGATAGTTGTTAGGATTATACTCTCAGTTAATCAGTTAGCTTTTCCTATTTTTCCGGATTAAGATTTGTATATAAAGTCTATATTATTTCATCAATAGATGCTATTCATTCATCTAATTTTCAGTCAGTTGCTTGCATAGTTCGAACATATTTATCTCTATATTTGTCGATCTCTATTTTATTTTCGTTAAATTATTTAGTTTTTTTGTTAAATTTTAAAATATTTACAGTTAGTTATAACTAATATTATATTTTGTTCCGAGAATAGTAGTATAATCAATTGATACTATTATAATAGATCAAATCTCATGAATATCTACTACAATATATTAAATTTCAGTAAAATACTGATAGATCAAACTTCAAGAAGTAAAATAGTAGGAGTAAACAAAATGAATCGAAATCGAAAATTGATCCGAACTATATTGAATTCAATCTATTTGGTTCCATTATTTTAAAAAAATTTGATTTATTCAATTTTGTTCTGTTAAAAATATTAAAAAAAACCGATTAAATCAAATTGATTGAATTTTTTATACTTATATATTTTTTTTATAAATTTTATAGTAATTAATTTTAATTTTTATATAAAATAAATTATAGTTTATAATAATTAGTTTTGTTACTCAATAATTGATAAAACAATGAACTAGCACAATTTATTATAATTTATGTAACTAATCTTAATGTTATGATAATTAATAAAATTATGATAATTGATTTTAATTTATGCTAATTTATAATAATTTAAGTTTATATTAATTGGTAAAATTATTATATTTTATTTTAATTTTATATAATTAATAAAATATGATAATAATTATAATTTTTATTAATTAATAATTTTATTTATAAAACCGATTAAATTAAATCTATTTAAAATATTTTAATGTGATTAGATTTGGATCATAATATATTTTAGTTAAGTTTTTTTTCATATATATCGATTTGATTTAAAATGATGCACACCTCTAATAAATAGTAATTTTTTATTTTACAATAATTTAATATTTCTCAAACAAAAAATTTATAAAAAAAATGTAATAATATAATAAAATATATAAAACAAATAAAAATATATAGTTTATTATATCAATTTTATAAAATAAATAGAATATTTTTTAATTTTATTGTAAAAATAATAATATTTTATAAATAAATAGAAACGTGTCCTTTTTTTTTTTTTTTTTTTTTTGAAAATTTTGGTTCTCCTGAGGCAGAGAGAGGGTGAGGGGACTGTGCACGAATGTGAGTGTGCTTTAATAATGTTTTCGCATTTTCATAATTAAAGTCAAAATTTTCCAACAAACAGCTCCATCAAAAGAAGAGACATTATAATGAGAACCCCAATGCTAATTTTCAGTTTCCCCATTATTGCATTTCCCACTAAACCATCACCCTCGGGCCCCCTCCACATCCTTCTTACGTGGCATCATATCAACGGTCTCTTTCTATGACTTGGCAGTTTGGTCAGCCAATAAATGGTTGGTTCTATTTCCTAATCCCGCCACCTCAACCTCCCATTCGATTAAAATATTCAAATTTAATTCGATAAAATTTAAATTAATACTCGGCTCAATTTAATTTAAAATTAATTGAAATTAATTCGACTATATTATATTCAAATATATTTAAATAAGAGTATAAAGTAATTAATAAATATAAAAAATAAACTACTTAAGTAAGTTCGTAAACTTTATGAGTTGAACGTTGTGATATTCGAATTCAATTTGATAAATTACTTAAATTTATCGAATTGAGCTCGAATTTAATTTGATTAACTTTTATTCAAATTCAAATATTTTATTATTAGATGTCGAACGGTTTGCGAATTGCTTCTACTAGTTTACACTCATATATCAACCTCTTTTTTATTTTTGGAAGCATCCTCTTTTTAGTGACATGAAATTTACAATAATAACAAATTACTGATAATCTATGAAATTTTAACAAATTAAAACATAAAAAATTTTTGTTTAAAAATTAATAGTGCGATTTTATATTGTTTGAAATAATATTTATTCATTTGATATTGCATAAATTTCAAATGCTAATATACTATATAATTTTTCTATATTTGAGATATTATTATATAAATTCTTTAAAGTTTTATGTATAATTTAATAATTTTTTTAAAAAATTTAATATTTCTTATGGTTATCAACTATTGCAACTACATAATAATCAATAAATTCAGGCCTAAACCTTCATAATTATTTTCTCCCACAGCTTTTTTTTCAAAGCATAAAAGGAAACACTGTTAATTTTTTAAAATTTTATTTTTGCATATTACAATTAAACCATTAGAAGGTTATCAGTAATTTATATATATAATTAATTGTATTATGTCTCTCCTAAAAAAAATGTATTATGTCTATTTGCCTCAAACTTCAGTCCTTTTAGTTTTATTTATTTATTTTTTTGCCTCATTTTTTTCGTTTTATTATTATAAATAAATTATTATAAAATATAAAATTAACACTTATTAAATATTTTTTAATTTACGAAAAAAATGAAATGCAAACTCAAAGTGAGATGGAGATTGTACAGTGTATTTATTTTGATCAATTTTACACAATACTATTATTTGCTTTAGAAATTTATTTTAAAATCTTATATGGATTAAGAAAATAATTAATCACCATCAATTTATTTTAATTAAATTTATAAAATTTTTATTATAATTAAATTTAATTGATAATGACAAAACATTTATTTAATATTGGAATGAAGTATGAAAATCAAAAGTAAGGCATTTAGACTATGTAGTATTTAATTGATGACATATTTATCTTAAATGTTGATAGATCTATCGAAAAAAATAAATTAATCACCGTAAAATTAAAAAAAAATTAATTTTATTATAAGTGCAATTCTTTTACTTAAATTTTTTTTATTGATTTTTCGTAAATTCTTCCCTCATTCGCGTAGTGGGTATTGATGTGACACGTTTCTACCGAGGGGGATTGGTGGGGCCACTATGATCTTAAAAGTTCAATATCTTTTTTCACTTTTTTTTGTATGGATGAATCCGATGATCATTTATTTTCGGATAAATTATACCACATGGTTCCAATTTTATAAATAGTAATAATTTAGTATGAATTTTATTTTACAATTAAATAATATTTTTGTTTTAGTTATTAGAATTTTGCGTTTGAAAAAAGCACATTTCAGAAAAATAAATTTGTATTTTAAATTTTGAAAATTATTATTGAATAAAAATATATAAATAGATATTTTTCAGAAGCATGTTTGAAAAAACAGTTAATAAAAAAATAAAAAATGAATCAATTTAATAAAAAAATTCAAAATATGATTTTATGACATTCAATAACAATCTCAAACACTTCCTTAATTCCCCTAACAGAAGTGTGACATGAAATATCAAATAAATTTTAATGCAAATAAAATTAGCTGTAATGTACAGCTAATTTTATTTTTATTAAAATTTATTTGATGTGAATATTTTATGTTACACTTATATTAGGGAGACTAATAGTTGAAAGACGAAAGTACTATTTAGTTATAAAATAAAAGTTGAGTTACTTTTGTATTACAAATGATATTTAAGCTACTAAGTTATTACAACTTAGATAATTGAGTTACCGTCGATATAATTCACCCTTTCATGTTCATATCATGAGTTTTCATGTATCTTATTTTTCATCCTAATAGGCATAAGGTATATACCGCTTTTGCAATTGTTCTATTTTGTTATTTGCCCATTAAATTTTTTTTTGGTCTAATTTGCTAGATATAATTGATTTTTATTTCATATTGTCACTTTATAAGTTAATGTCTTCACAATAAGAAGAATAGTTGTACAGCATAACGACACGTGCAATAAACGCATGCTTATTTAAACTTAAATGAGCTGGAACTGAGCTTAAGTAATCTTCAGTAAATTGCTACTCCTCGTGTGATAAGCTCTGAATTTTATATCAGCTGCTTTACTGCTACTTAAATCATTAAGCTGAGATATATTAACTTGAGCTGATGTAGGAGCTAGGCTATCACGCTTGTGCTTTGTGACAGCTATGTGCAATATCACCATCTTGTGAATACAATGATATACCTATATTAACCTTCCCCGCAAGCTAGGAGTAAACAAAGTTGTGAACTCCAAGCTTGAAAAGCAACTACGAATAAGCATGAGCCTTGTTAAAAAACAAAATCAGTCAGTTGATCATATGTCGAAACAGGTAACAAATGTAGAACACTTGCCTTAATCTTTCGAGCACTAAATGGCAATGCAACTCTATGTGTTTGGTATGTTAATGAAAAATAGGATTGGGGCCTATATGCATCGCATACTGGTTGTCACATAACATTATAGTTACTTACGAATGAGACATATGTAGATCATTAAGAAGATAAAAGAGCCATTGTATTTCATAAGTAGTAGTTGTCATTGCCCTATATTCTACTTCAGTAGAAGACTTAGACACAGTTGTTTGTTTTTTAGACTTCTAAGAGATAAAAGAAGAACTAAGAAAGATACAAAATCCTATGATCAACTTCCTTGTAAGGGGGCATGTGGCCCAATTGGAATTTGAAAAAGCCTTTAGTTCAAGAAAGCTATTAGAGGGGAAAAACAAACCTTGACTAACAGTGTGCTTGAGGTAGCGAAGAATTCTATAAGCTACCGCTAGATGAAACTCAGTTGGCATATCAAGGAATTGGCTCAGTTGTTGAACCTCAAAGGATAAAATTGGTCTTGTGTTTGTCAAGTATAAAAGCTTACCAATCAACCTTCTATAAGAGGTGATTTATGCCGCAGCTTGATCAAAATAAGAGGTATTTTGAGGAACATTAGGAGTTTTAGCTAATTTGAAACTTAAAAAACCAGTGTCTTCCAAGAGTTCCAAGGGGTATTTGCATTGACAAATATTGGTTTTTGACTTGCTCCTAGCAACCTCAAACCCTAAAAAGTATTTTAATGGACTTAGATCCTTGATATGAAAATATAGTATGGAGATAGGATTTGATACCTGTAATCTTTGAAGCATAACTACTTGCGATGATTATATCATCTACATACAAAAGAACTGCATGAAGGGAATTAGTTATGGATCTGAGGAACAAAGAGTGATCAGTTGCTACCTAGTGAAATCCCTATTGAAGTAAGGCATCTGATAGTTTTGAATACGACTGCCTACTTGCATGCTTCAAACCATATAGGACTTATTTAATTTGCACATTGTATGAAGGATGGTAGTATGGAAACCATGAGGTAGGTTTATATACACTTCTTCATGCAAATCTCCAAGAAGAAATGCATTGTTGATGTCAAGTTGCTCCAAATGCCAATTCATTGCTATTGCTATTGTTAAAAGAACTCAAATTATTGTTATTTTGGTCACTAGAGAGAAGTTTTCCATGTAATCCACTATATGTTGTTTAGTGAAACCTTATGCTATTAAACGAGCTTTATACCTCTTTATGGTACCGTCAATATTGTACTTAATTTTGTATATCCATTTACAACCAATAGACACTTTTCTTGGAGGCAAAAAGACAATATCCCAAGTGGAGTTGTCTTCTTGAGCTTTAATTTCAGCATTCATAGCCTGCTGCTACTCTTGATATTTCACAGCTTGGTTATAAGTCGTAGGCTCAGTAAGAATATTTATGGAAAGGGTAACAATTTGATGAGAAGGGCAAAGATTAGAATAAGATAAAAACTTGAGAAAGTTGATGTGGTGTACTTAATTGAGTAGGCAAAATAATATAAGAGAGATTGTTCTACTACAAAATGCTGACTAAAGCACAATGATATTCTTGTAAGCATAAGGGAGGATTTTTGAGTTTGGTAGATCTTCTTAAGGGTAAGGCATTTTTGGGTTCACTTCGATTAGAAGCTGGTTGAATGGATAGAGGAGAGTAGGAAAGAGTAAAAGTAGTGGCATTTGGCACGAAGAAGGTATGATCATAATGTTAAAGAGGTGCTTTAAAGACACTCACTTTTAGCACTTATTGTACAATTTTCATTTCATATGAATAAAAGACATTTTTATTTATTAATATTTATTTATATTATGAATTGATTGGATCTTAAATTAATTAATGAAGTCCATGATATAAATATAACATGAAAAAAATCATGATGAGATCATGATATTGAGATTCATATCATGTGTAATTATAGTTATATCTAAATTAATATCTAGTCATAAGATTAATGAGACTGAACATTTTTAATCTGGATAAATTACCACATATTATACTCCTTAATTAGTGTAATGCCCGTAATTTAGGTCCGAATAATTAATATATTTAATTACTGCAATTAATATTATCAGTGTCTAAAATTGGGGTTTAAATATTAATAAAATATTTTATTTTTATTGTGGGTGATTTAATTAAAAGATTTAAAGTTGAAAAAAGTTATAAAAAAAAAGTAAAAAACTAAGGTTTTAAATGGGCATTTGACAAAAACAAGGAGGGACCAAAGTGACATTTTTACCAAAATATAAAAACTCTTCTTTCTCATTAACATCAGCCCAAAACTCTAAATTTTCTACTCAAATTCTTGATCTCTCTTCACCCCTCCATTTTTCCATCTTATTTCACTCAAAAGAAGCCAAAATCACCATAAACTAAAAGAAAAATCACTTATACAGCCTAAAACTCTTTAGAAAAGAAGAAAAAGGAAGTTGTTAGAGCTAAAGAAGTCATTTTCTTAGAGAATGAAGAAAGGAAGAAGCTAAACATCTAAATCCACATTGTCTTTGGTAAAGGAAGAAGTAAGTGAAGCTAAAAACCATTTTGTCTTCTTCTTTTCTCTTGTTTTCTACTATTTTTGTGCTTGGTGGAGACCCATTTTATATGGGTTAGTTCTTTAGTCAAGCTATAGTTTTGAAGAGTTAAAACTCTTCTTTTTAGAATCTAGATTAGTTAAAGAAGAAACTTGACATGGATTTTAAGTTAAAGGAGACAGTTTGATAGTTAAAGTTGAGTTTATGTTTAAAGAGTAGAGTTATGCTACATATATTTGTTCTTTGGTCTAAAAGAGGTATGTTGATGTTTTGTTAAGTGATAAAAAGGGTGGTAGTAACCCCCAAAGAGAAGAGCAAACTTGAGAGCTTAAAGTTTTTAAGGCTCCATTTGAGATTAATACATATATGCATGTTTATTATTAAATTCATGTCATTTGCATTTTTGAAATGGTGGTTGTTATGTCTTGAAATGATGATTGATATGATATTAATGTTGGAATGATAATTATAATGATTTATAATTATTGGAGATGTCTATGAATTTAATCTAAATTTTGGTAAACTATGGTATTTTGTAATGTTGCTGAAATTTTGTAAAACAACTTTGATTCCTTTAGTTATAACTCATATTATATAACTCGGATCTGCATGAAACTTTTGGAAATGAAACTATACACATAGGGCTAAAACTTTCATGGAGGAATTTTATTTATAAATAGGCCAAAAATAGGCTACAAAAGTCGGACAAGTAGCTATCCACAATATTCTGGGTAAATTTTTAGTAAACATTTTGTGATTTTTAAGCTATAACTTATGCTATAAAATTTGGATCTATGTGATTCTTGTTGCATATAAAAGCTAAGCCATTAAGCTAAAACTTTTTAGAAGACGAACGAGATATAATTCAGTTCCTAAAATGGATGATAAATGCATTCTAATATCATGACATAAATCTGATTGGAAAGGAATATTAGGAATTTGGTCTCTTAAATATTGTGTGATATATATATATATATATATATATGTTAAATTGTGAGAATTTTCTTTCTTTGCATATAAGTATGTATTTTATATGAGGTTTGTAAGCTCTAGTAAGATAAATTATGTCATATGATATGAAAGTATGAAATAAGATAAAATTATAACCTATTGTGTTGAAATAAATTATGAATATGTATAATTGCTCATTCCTCTTTACAATGACGAGACTTAGGATATATGACATGTCATTGATGATTTTTTATAGTACTGTAAAAAATTTCTATATGATTAGTAATTATTGGGCAAAGTGATTTAAGCTCGAAAAACACTCTTATCCATTATGCTAACAACTTAATCATGTTATTAAGTCAATGTGGTTTAAGCTTGGAGAGCGCATTTGACTCAAGCTTGTGACGAGCATAATTATAAAAATACATAGATAGTGAATAGGGTGGTTTAAGCTGGGAGAGTGCTCCTATTTACAATCCGTTATCCAGTTAGTCCGGTTTTTAGGTAAATTGGCTATTAGCTAATTAAATAAGTTGAATAAAATGGAAATAACTACTTGTTATATGATTATTGAATATTTTATAATATGTGATATAAGAATATATAATATCTCTAGGTTCAACTGATTATGAATAATTTATAATTAATTGTTAATATGATCGGCATATTCACTTGGATTGTCATTTCATTGATATATGTACATACTTTGATGATATGAGACAAATATGCTATGTATGTTATTAAATGATTACATGATTTTGGGAATATATATATATATATATATATCATTTTAAATGTATATTTTATACATGTTAAATATTATTTTGGCATGAATATAAGTATGCATGTGATATGTAATCTCATGGTTGCATAAATTTATATGCATATATGTACCACTAAGCATTAGGTTGCTGAGCGTGTTGGTGTTCCTGTACGCAGGTTTGAAGCCAGTAAATAGAGAAACTTTACTTAAAAGAAGAAAACTCATTAGAGATCATAGTGCAAATCTTTAGGGTCGGAGATATCAGGACATTTTTGTTTTTGTCATGTCATATGAGATATGAGTAGTTGGTTTGGTACATGTCTATTAGATTAAAAAATATATATTTATATATGATACAAGTTTATAAATATCTGGTCAGGTTAGCCCAAACTAGATTTATTTTATTGTATAAATGATAATTTTATACATAATATAAGATAAGGTCTAATATATTAAAATAATAATATAAAAAATATTTATACGATAGGATGTAAAAAGATAATAATATAAAAAAAAATTTTAATTTTTACAAATTTTTAATCACAAAAATATATAACATTTATTTATACAGTTAGAGTGAATTTTAATTACATTAGATGGTGATACTGTTGAACCTCCATTGTTTTTCCCTTTTTACTCCCCATTTTCCTCACTGCTGCCTGTTTTCTGGATGTCAGCCACTGAATGCATCCCCATCACTGTTATTATCGCAGCGTCTAATTCATTCTGTTGAGGAAAAGAATACTTAAAGAAGCAAAGTAACCAAGTAATCAACATGGATCACTTCTCTCGCCGCTTCTCCAGTCTCATTTTCAACCTTATTCTTCTTCTTTCCACTTCTAGAGGTAATACTGCAGAATGCACTCTACTTGTCTCCCTACTGGGTCTCTTCTTTACGATTGCATTGGACACTTATAATTGCTTCATCTTCACCATTTTTGCACTGAGAATCGCGAAAAGAAAAAATTTTTAATGGTCATTCGACGATTTTCTTTGCAGAGAATACCTTATTTTACCAACATTCTTGATGGGTTTATTTATTTCTTGTGATAGGTGCATTAGGTGTCACATTCACATTTGTTAACAAATGCGAATACACTTTGTGGCCTGGGATTCTGGCCAATGCCGGCAGTCCCCGACTTGACAGCACCGGATTCCAGCTCCCACAGGACAGTTCCCGTTCCTTTCAAGCGCCGACCGGTTGGTCCGGTCGATTCTGGGCCAGAACCGGTTGTAACTTCGACGAATCTGGATCCGGTTCCTGCCTCACCGGAGACTGCGGTTCGGGTCTAGTTGAGTGCAACGGTCTCGGAGCCGCCCCGCCTGCAACTCTTGCAGAGTTCACACTCGGGTCTGGTGGTCAGGATTTTTACGACGTAAGCCTTGTCGACGGCTACAATCTGCCTATGATCGTCGAAGGAAGTGGTGGGTCAGGTATGTGCTCTTCGACGGGTTGCTCGGCGGATCTGAACAGACAGTGCCCTCAAGAACTAAGAGTTGGTGACGGTAGCGCGTGCAAGAGTGCGTGCGAGGCCTTTGGAAGCCCTGAGTACTGTTGCAGCGGCGCGTTTAACACACCCTCAACTTGTAAACCGTCGGTTTATTCTGAGATGTTCAAGTCTGCCTGTCCTAGATCTTATAGCTACGCATACGATGATGCTACCAGTACTTTCACCTGTACCGGCGCCGATTATACAGTGACGTTTTGCCCATCTTCCCCAAGGTAAAAATACTCTTTTTTTCCTGCCTTCTTTTCTTTTCTTTTTATTTTTTTTAAACTATAGATATATTAATCTGTTGTATAATCCGAAACTAATTGTGTTTGGAGTCTAATTATAATTAAAGCTACAGTAAAATTCAAAGTAATAAATTCAGCATGAAACTGAGCCAACCTTATTTCCCTTAGAGCATGATTTATACTTAAACAAGCCATGTGATGGTGAACAGAATTTTTGTTAAAGATATTGTTTGCAAAAGAATTTTTTTTTTTTTTGGTTGTGTTTGTTTTAATTAAAGATGGCAAACAAACAATGCCAGAGATTCCCTTTCTTTATGATTAGTTTATTTTGCCTTTGCTTGATCATTTAATTGAAATCAGGATTTTTTGTTCATGCTGTTGGATTGTTAATTAATTAGAATTCATTTTTAATTTACACCAAAGAATTTGACCAATAATTAATATTATTGTGAAGGGAATTGAATTTTGATAGTTTTGTGTTAACATATGTGGTATGCAGTCAAAAATCTTCAAGCTATTCAACACCAGTGACAGCAGCAACAACAACGCCAGGGACAGGAATAGGAAGTGGGCTAGAGTACTCGGGTACGGAGTATGGGTCTGGCACTGGAACCGGTGGCTCTGGAGAAGCCATGCTAGCAGATGGGTCATGGTTAGCTGGTTTAGCCATGGGTGATTCTCACAGGGCAGCAGCTCCTATTGCTTTACAATCTGCAATTATGGCTTCTACCACAACTGTTTTGCTCATTATTTATTCTCTGAACTTGTAGCACTAGTAGGGATTTCTTGATTTCTCTTTTGCGTGGTGTTCTTTAAATTTGTTCTGCTGTTTAATGTGAATTCTTTGACAGATTTGCAGACTCTCTATGGGTGCTTTGAATTTTGCCTTTGTAAGGAAAGCTGACAAAGATTCCCCTCTTCCAGATTGTAAACCACCCACTTCCAAATATTCTCTCTCTCTCTCTCTCTCTCCAAGTTTCTATGTTATATAAGTAAAAAGGAGTATTTGTTTCTATATATATTACAGTTCTTTAGGTGTTTATATTTCCACTTTCTTTTACTAGTTCAACCTTTTGAAGAGTTAAAAAGCTAGAATATCAAGAACCAACAAGATAAGACGTTCTATATTTCTTGATTTTGTTTTTGGGTTTTTGATTTTTCGTTAATTGATCGTTTAAGTTCAGAAATAGTAAATTGTAAAAAAGTGATATTGCATAGTGTGAAAATGTGAATATTGTGGGATGGTATGCGGGTGTAACCAGGCAAGACAAGAGGTCACTTTGCAGAAATTGCATGTTTTATTAGGCTTAGCATAATGCTTTTTTTTTTTTTTTTTTTCTTTCCTTCTGGAATGAGATGTCAAATATTATAAAGGCAAATTTTTCCCTTTGGAATTGTTTATTTAAAAAAAAAATGATAGAAGATGACATAGTCATCAATTTGGATCAAAAGCAAAATTGCAAGTATCATCTTTCTGACAAATTCTTTGATAGATTATAAATATAATATTATTTATAAATTAATTCAATTATTTATTGATATATATTTAATTGTTTTATTCTTATTAGTTAGAGTAAAAACAATATATATGTATATCATTTAATAATTTAATTAGCCTATAGATATTGTGATAAATATATTCTATATAAAATTTTTTCTATTTTTCTAGTTGAATAAATGTCCACTAGAAGTAGTGGGATTCTTACCCAAGTTTCCTATAATTAGCTGGCTTCATGAAAGCTAATTTTGGTTTAGTAGGGGTGTATTATATATGTAAATTGTAATAATTTAATATTTTAAAAATTATTTATGATACAAAAATATTTTAATTTTTATTTTGCAATAAAATGATACTTCCGTTTTTAGTCGTTAGAGCCTGTTTGGCATTGTATTTGTAATTTTTTTAAAAAAAATTTATATTTTTAACTTTTTTGAATTTTAAAAACTATTTTTAAATATAAATAGATAAATATGTTTTTTTGGAAACAAATTTAAAAAAAAAACAGTTTATAAAAAATTAAAAAAACAATCTATTAAATAAATAAAAAATTTAAAATATACTTTTGTATACTCAATATCAATTTTAAACATTTTTTTAATTTTTTTAATAAAATTATGAAATAAAATATTCATATTAGATAAATTTAAATAAAAATTAATATTCAATTAACTAACTGTTGGAAAAAAAAATATTTAATTATAAAATTAAAATTAAAATATTTTTATATTATAAATAATTTTAAAAATATAAAATAATTATAATTTATATAATTGAAATTTCAGTAATGATATTCACTCGTTTAGTAGTCATTTGGTAATGTGGGGATAGTTAATTTTTAGCGGTATAACAAATTAAAAACTCAAATGGGCAGTTGGTGAGTCACTTCCAAATTCATGTTTTCAAGAAAATTTTAAAATTAAAAGCTGTCAGATATCATTGACCGCCTTCGTTGATTATTGCTAGCTGATTACAAATAGACACTTGGACTATATTTGATTCATAGAATAAAATTATTTTATAATTTAATTTATAAATTTAATTTAATTATTTTTAAATAAAATTATAGTTTAATATAATATATATTAATAAATATAGAAATGGTAGATGAATGAATAGTGATAAATAAAACATGATAATGATGATAAGTAGCAGTGAACCCAAAAGTTCAATAAAAAGAGAGTATATTTATACGTTTTTATTTTAAAATGGCTAGATTGCCAAAAATTGTTGAGGTTATAAATTTTATGGCTAGTCAATTACTTATTACTATTGAAATATCACCATTATCGGTATATGACATAACAAAATATTTATTATAAAATATTGCTGAGTCAGTTGCTTAGTTAATAAAAAAATATTTTTATTGAAAAATTCAAACAAATTAGTAATTATTTCTTCCAAATTTACCGAAATATTTAAATTAATAAAATATTAAAAATTTATTTATCTAATTGTTATTTGTTTTATACAAACGTAAAAATTCAGTTTTTTTAATAATTTAGTCTTTTAAAATTATATTATATAATTAATTTATATAAGGTTTCAAAAAAAATAACTTATATAATAAATCTATTATATCTAAATATAAGTAAAGTAAAAATAAAAAAGTAACAAGCTAAAGAGCAATCAAAAATACAAAATAAATATATTTAATTTTTTATTTTTAATGATGAAATTGTGAAATTTTATACGAAAAGAGGAGACAAAAAATTTATTAAAAAAACTGAATTATCTATAGCATTGTTGTTTGGAACGCCCCCCTTACGGTGGTGATAAGTGGTATTGGTGGATGAGTAGCGGTGGTTATGAGTAGTGGCGGTCAACCAGTAGTTAGTGGTGAAACATTATACACTTAGGAAATGTTATAATTTATTAAAATGTATGTAATAAGTATATATATATATATTAAAGGTTGTCCCCTCCATAAAATATATTAGAAGCTTATTTTTACATTTTAAATTTGAGTTTTTAATTTGTTATCTACCTTACTTGGATTTCAAACTCTTTGTCTCCTTATAAAGCACCCACATGGCCTGGCTCCACCACTGATGGTAATGATAGCAGTGGATGAATAAATGCTGGAAGTAGTAGCAGTCGTAAAAGTAAATGGTGATAGAATGTGATATTCTTTGAGTTATGGAATATTATTTTTTTTAATTTCTGCCCCTCCATAAACAATGTTGGATGCTTATTTTTACACTATATACTTGAGTTTCTAACTCATTGTCTTTTCTTACTTAAATTTCTAACTATTTATCTTCTTACAAAGTACCCATATGGCCTGGCTCCACTGCTGGTAATAGTGAAAATGATGAATGGATGGTAGTAAAGATTGTAGTGGTCGTAAGAGATAGATGATGGTAATAGGTGATATTATTTAAATTGTGAAATAATCATTTTTTACTTTACCATAAAATATATATTCTACCAAATTGAAGGAAATAGCTATTCCACTGTTCTATTTCTTATATATTCCATAAACGGAACATTTCCTTAATCTCTTTGGATCATGGACTTAGAGTACTAAATAGTTGGTGCAATAGTTTTACTTTCATTGGCAATAAACGATGTTATAGATCACAATCATAATTATCATATTAAACTATCGCAAAGCAATTATCATTAGTCATGAGATTAAATTTCTTCCTGTAAATGTGAAATTTGCATTATGGGATTGAGTCCCTACCCATCATATTCTGGTAATGACCCATGTTACTTGCTGAGCGTTTTCAATGAAAAAACTGACACTTTTTGAATTATTTGCAGCCAATCGATGTAAAAAGCCAAAATTATCGATTCAATGGCAGACAAAATTCATCCTTAAAAATATGGAGGGATCACAAGCTTGGAACATATTTCTCAATTACCTGCCCCAACCAAATAATTAATTCAAACATTCGCATTTTCTCCATATATGGTATTTATTTTTAATTGTGTGACTTGACATATACACCCTCATAGTAAGTTGGCAACTCTATGACATATTTTATTCACCAAATATAATTAATACATAAAGAATGAAATAGTTCTTACGGAATTGAATAGACAATAAATAAAATAGTTATTTTTATTTCATAATTTGGTTTATGATCTAGAATTACTATTCTATTTATTATTTGTTGGAAAAATTTAACAAAATGGAGTATAAATAAGTATAGAAATGAGAGAAGAAAACTACTCATTTATTCATTCAAGTAGAATATATATATAGAGGAAAAAGTAACAAAAGATCTTATCAATCAAAGATGATTACAATACAAAATTAAATTTAAACTAATAAAATATTCATAAATTTATTTAGATTTCTATTAATTCAAATAAAAACTAAAAGTTAAAATTATTTGAAAATTATTTCCATAATATTTTTTTGAATATTCCACCTAAATGTCACAATTTCAAAACTCCTCTTTAGCATTGAGATGTTAAACACAAAATTTTTTTTTTTTTCCTGCGATGCAATCTTGAAAATGGTTTTCTTATGAAATAGAATCATTTTTTAGTTTTTTTTAAAACTCTTCATTGAAAACAATTTTTGCAGTTTAATGGCTTATACGTCTCTTATTTCATGCTTATTGACTTTTTGAAATTTTGCTTCACAATTTATAGACTTGTTAGTCCTTTAAATTTTTTTTTTTGTTTCTAATTTTGGGATTCACTTGTCTTTGAAATATTTTTTTGTTTAAAAGTTAGAGACTTGATTTTGAAATTGTATTTATAATTTAGAGACTTGCTGGTCTTTTGAAAATTGAAAATATTTTGCAAATCTTTGAAAATTTGAAAATATATTGCAAGTTTTTTAAAACATTTTATAATTTAGTGACATGTAGGTCTGTTGAAAATATTTTAGCAATTTAATGACTTACAAGTCTTTTGGAAAATTTTTTTTCAAATTTTGAAGAAAATTTTACAGTTTAAATATTTGCTTAGGTCATATTTAAAGACTTGTTTAGGTCATATTTAAAAACTTTAAAAACACAAACCCTAAAAGACTAACTATAGCTCTGATACCACTTTTAGAAAAATTTAACAAAAATGGAGTAAAAACAAAGAAAAAAACTACTCATTTATTTATTTAAGTGGAACATATATATAGAGGAAAAAGTAACAAAAGATCTCATCAATCAAGGATGATTACAATCAAAATTTAAATTTAAACTAATAAAATATTCATAGATTTATTCAGATTTCTACTAATTCAAATAAAAACTAAAATTTAAAATTATTTGAAAAATATTTCCATAATATATATTTTTTAATATTCCACCTATATGCCATAATTTCAACATTATTCTTTAGTTTGTAGAAGAATTTTTATTCTGCAAAAATGAAGAATTGTTATTCGGTGAAATTAGAATTTCATGTCTCTAAGTTGAACCAATTTAAGAAACATCAAATTTTATAATATTCTATTTCTCGGCGAACCAAACATGTCCTGTATGGTATTGAGGTAAAACTAGGTGGCCTTTGTAACAAGAAATGAAGAATGTTGAAAAGTTTTATTGATAAAAAAATTACTCAACCACAGCACTGCTATTTATATTACAAGAAAAGTAATTGTCACTAACTAATACCGTAAAAATAGGAAGAGATTAGCTAGAGTACAAATAGGATCATGATAACTTAATAGTGCTCCTTGAATGAAAGCCCGATAGCTTTTATCAGCTGTAGTACTGTCACTATCAGCTAGTCTAGCTGCAACTGATGAGGCTACAGTAACTGACTCAGCAGCTGAAATTGCTTTAGTCGAAGTAGTTGCTTTAGCCGAAGTAGAAGGCAGATGAGGGTTGTTACAATTTGAAAGAAATGAAAGAACAAATAAAAGAGATACAAAGAGCATAACATGTATAGACAAGAGCAAAAATGAACTATATTAATTCTCAAATGTATCTTACATATATATAACTAAGGAATCATAATCATTAACATTATTGAGCTACAAATTTGCTATGACCACAATTAAAGATAAAATCTCCCTACAATCAAGCCAAAATTAAAAACTAATTTTCTAAGATTTTGGAACTACTTGATTTATTTAGAAACAATAAAAAAAGGAAAGTGATACAATATAACTTTTAGTGTCAGCCAACTCTCTAGCTCACTAGTTCCGCGATATATTCAATTCATTTGAACTTGGTATATGGATTTCCAGCTTGACAGTCCTAAATACATCAACTAACACTCTTCCTTGTTTAGGAGCTACAAACACCAAACTTTTCTCTAAACTCTTCGAATCTACTAGCTTGCAATGGCTTGGTGAGAATGTCAGCAACTTGCTTTTCTGATCTGCAATAGATCAGTTCAATTTTTCCATTTTTCTGCACTTCCCTTAAAAAAAACGACTTAATGTTGAAGTGCTTGTTCTTGCCATGAAATACTGGTTTTTTGGAGATTGCAATTGCAACTTGGTTATCCATAAACACTTCTGTGCTTTCCTTCTATTCTAGACCAAGATCAAACAATATTTTCCTTAGCCATAAAGCTTGATTCACAGCAATAGTAGTAACTATAAATTCAGCTTCAGCTATAGCCACAACTTCTTATTTTTTAAAACTCCATGAGAAAACACCCGAACCCATAGTATAACAGTACCTTGAGGTACTTTTTATGTCATCAACTGAGTCTTTCCAATCACTATCATAGAATCCAACCAACATAAACTTCTTGCATCTCACAAACTTTACTCTAAAATTAGATGTCTATTTAACATATCTCAGCACCCTCTTTGCTGCTTTGAGATGTATTTCAGTTGCACAATGCATGAATCTTGATAGTATACTTAGTGTATTTAGGATGTCTGGTATGGTTTGGTGGCAGTAAGATACATCAAGCAGTCAATAAGACTCCTGAAATGAACTTCATCTACCTTTTCTGAGTCATTATCTTTGTTGAGCTTTTCCTTAGCATTCATAGGTGTGTTCACCCCTTTTGATTCTTCAAGCTTAAACTTCTTTAGAAATCTCCTTAGTATATTTTTGTTGGCAGGCAAAGACTTCAAATTCTTTCTGCTTGATCTCCATGCCAAGGAAGAAAGTCATTAATCCAAGGTCAGTCATCTTAAAGCCTTTCATCATATCCTGCTTGAACTACTTAATGATACTTTGTTCGTTTTCTGTCACAAACAAATCATCTACATAAAGTGAAATAATAAGAATATTAACTCCATTCTATTTCACATAAAGAGTAGCTTCTGAGTGACTTTTGTTGAATCCCAAAATGTGTAAATGGTCATCTGTCTTACTTTCATTAGTATATTTAATAACAATTACATTGAGCTTAAAAAGTCCATCAATAGCATATCTTCTGCTCACATACATTCCACCTTTGGACAAAATAACTTCACCCCCTTTTTTCTGAGCCTCTATTGTCTTCTTCAATTCGAGTTCTAACAATTAGCTCCTCAATATTTGTTTCCTTTCGCTTGTGCTTAAGGTAATTTTTGAAATCCTTCCAGCCAGTGGGTAATTTTTCAATCATAGCAGCCACTTGGAAAGTTTTATTTAATTTCATTCCTTTAGGATGAATATCATAAAAAATAACTTGAAGTTCTTGAACTTGACTTATCACAGTTTTGGAATCCACCATTTTATAGTCTAGAAAAAGTTCCATTATAAATTTCTTAGCGCCGGCATCCTCAGCTTTATATTTTCGGTCTAATGATTCTCACAACTGTTTAGCAGTCTTGCTTCCACTATACACATTGTATAATGAATCATGCAACACATTCATGATATAATTCCTACACAAGAAGTTGGAACGATGCCAACTATTGTAGGCCATCCTTATTTGGACATCTTGCTCATCCTCTTTAAGAATAGGAGAGTCTTCAGCCAAGAACAGTGCAAGGTTCAAGGTAGTCAGGTAAAACAAAATTTTTTGCTGCCACCTCTTGAAATTCAATCCATTGAATTTTTCCGGTTTTTCTCCATGGTTCACAGGTACCGTTATAGGCACAACCGGAGAGACAACCCAAGCAACATAAGCTGATGGCTAGGAACCATCTCGAACTTTGGTAGCAGATACCGTGTTCTCCATTTCACTGAAACAATAAACAAATAATATTAATTCCAAGAATTAATAAATCTGAATAAAGAATTAACACGAATTTGTCTTAAGATTGTTAGGAAAGCAATAATAGAAAAATTGTTAATTCAATATTCAAATAAAAAGACAAATAAAATGAAAAACAAATTTGAGACATGTGTTCCACACAATGTCTTTAAGAAAAATTCGCCTCCTACCACCGGTGTTTAGGATAATTGGCATTGTCTCCTAGGATACAACAAATCTCAAGTAGTTATTGAATACACAACACCTACTTATAGCGAACTGAATATTTGTCACATTTTCTATCACTTGAAAAGAAGAAGAAAAAGGAAGAAGAAGACTTTCTCAACAAGAACCAAACTTTAAAAAAAACTTCTTACAACACAAGCCAAAACCTTCTATTTATACTAGACAAAGGAGACATAGGATTAATTATGATTAATCTCTTTTAAAGGCTGCCAATAATGTCTTTATAACTCTCAAATAATGGTGAAATTAATTTTTGAAACATCAGAAAATGAAATTCCAAAAGACAAGAAGTTCAAAAGACTAATTTGGAACTCAATCCACATGGGAGTGTGGATCAGACATACACATACTACAGCACAATGACACAGGCATATGGATCTATACAGGCGTACCAGACTACTGGTTGTGTGGATCAATACGAGAGTGTTGGTTCAATTTCCAGATTTTGGGCTGATATTTGTGCACGTAGATCGTGCACCCACTCATTGGCCTATCCTAGACCATGAATTTGCACCCCCCTTGCGCTTGATGTCATGCATCGTGGAGGTTCAATCACTGATTCTCTAGACTTCTCCACCCAATTCTAGAGATGTGTAGGGTATTCTACACCCTCCTAAACAATTCTAGAGAATTGTAGATATGTGTACATATTTCTTCTAAAGTGTAGAATTATGTAGAGAATTCTAGTGGCGCGATAGGAACCGTTGGATCAAATTGATCATAGCCTTCCATTAAGGAGGTGGAGGCCTATAAATATCCATTAGCTTCTCATTTGTAACACACACAAGTTGTAACGAGCTCTTAAGCAATACAAAGCATTCTCCAAGTTTCCAAATCTTTGCCTTTTAAAGTTCTTTAGCATCTTTACTCACTTACTAGCATTTTCTAGCATTTGAGGAGGCTGACTAGCATTCGATTGAGAGAAAAGTTTGCTGGTGCCACACTGTCGTTGGAAGAAAGACCAAGCCCATGACAGTTGGTATCAGAGCCTGGTTTGAGTAAAGATGGCAGGCACAAGTGAGACTACTCATGTGGCAGGAACAGACGAGAGTAAGTAATCAAAGAGGGGGAGATCAAGGTCGAGGGACGTATTGGTTGACATGAATGCAAGGCTCACAAGGGTGGAGCTTGCTATGGTCGAGGGTAAGAAAAGTTCGAGGAGGCAAACCAACGCATCGAGAAGCTCGAGACGGGGAGAGAAGAGCTCTAAAGCGAGTTGCAAGGGGCCATGAACATTGCCGTAGCTACATGTCAAGACCAAGTGAAGGCCTTGAAAGGGACTTCTCTTGCCGAGATTTTAAATCTCAAGGAGGAACTTGCTAGGGTAGTTGCCAAATTGGTGGAGACCAAGGAGCAACTAACCCTTTGAAAGAAGGCGGTTGCTCAAAGTAGGGGTCTTGCTGGCCCGATGGTAGTCACCACTCCTTCAAAGGTAGACGTTCTTAGGCCAAAATCGTATAATGGTTTAAGGAATGTGAAGGAGATCGATAATTTTCTTTGGAGCTTAGAGCAATACTTCAAGGCACTTGGAGTAGGAGAAGATGCCAAGAAGGTGGACCATGCTTCACTCTACCTAGTCAATACCGCGATGGTATGGTAGAGAAGGAGGTATAGCGACATTGAGAAGGGGACTTGTACCATCGACACATGAGACGAGTTCAAGAAAGAACTCCAAAGGCAATTCTATCAAGAGAACACCGAGCACGAGGCAAGGGCAAAGCTTAGGCGTCTCACACAAAAGGGGAGCATCTGAGAATATGTGAAAAAGTTCTTTGCAGTGCTCTTGGAAACCCCTTATTATCCCGACAAGAATGCTCTTTTTGCCTTCATGGATGGGTTGCAATATTGGGCCAAGTTGGAGATCGAGAGATGTGGTGTCCAAGATCTCGCCACCGCTATTTCCATTGCCGAATCTCTTATCGAGTTCAAAAGGAGTGACAAGCCAAAGTCCACTAAGGACAAGGGTGGCAAAGGAAAGAGTGAGGAAGGCACCCACCCAAGCAAGGAGAGCCCCTACAAGTTCAACAAGGGCAAGAGCACTAAAGAAGACAAGGGTGGAAGCAAGCCAACCATTAAGTGCTTCTTTTGTGATGAGCCACACAAGGCATGAGAATGCCCAAAGAAGGCTAAGCTTTCTGCCCTAGTTGAGGAAAGTGAGGAGGAAGAGCACTGACGTGAGGAAACAAGGATGGGATCCTTAAAGCTCCTTAATGCCATCAAGGCCAAAGTAGAGATGCCAAAGTCCGAAAGAAAGGGCTGCTTATATGTTAAAGCCAAAGTTGGCAAACATACTGTGAAAAACATTGGTAGACATGGGTGCTAGCCACAACTTCCTCGAAGTAAAGGAGGCCAATCGACTAGGCATCAAATACACGAGGGAGAAGGGATGACTTAAGGCAGTCAATTTCGATGCCAAGTCTACATTTGGAGTTGCACGTGATGTTGAGGTAAGACTTGGTGATTGGCAAGGCTTAGTAGATTTTTCAATTGTGCCAATGGATGATTATGCAATCGTATTGGGCATAGAATTCATGGATAAAGTCAAGGTCGTGCCTATTCCTTGTTCCAACATAATGTGCATACTAGAGGAAGGCAATGCATGCATGGTGCCTCTAGCTAGGGAGGCAAGTCTACAAGCCATGCAACTTTCCAAGGGATTAAAGAAGGCACAACCAATATTCCTTGTCACACTCAAAGAAGAGAAGGATGTGCTAATGGAGCATATGCCAAAGGAGATCTCCCATGTCCTCGAGGAGTTCAAAGACGTCATGCCCCCCGAGTTGCCAAATAAGCCACCAAAGAGAGAGGTGGATCATAAAATCGAATTAGTGCCTGGTGTAAGCCCAACTGCCGCGGTCCCCTATAGGATGGCGCATCCCAAGCTTGAAGAATTAAGGAGGCAATTGAAAGAGTTATTAGATATGGGCTATATCCGACCATCTAAAGCTCCTTATGGTGCACCCATGCTTTTCCAAAAGAAGCACAATGGGTCACTCCGTATGTGCATCGACTATAAGGCACTCAACAAGATTACAATCAAGAACAAGTATCCCATTCCCTTGATAGCCGATCTCCTCGATCAATATGGTGATGCATGATGGTTTATAAAGCTTGATTTGAGATCGGGTTACTATCAAGTGAGGATATCGGTTGGGGATGAGCCAAAGACAACATATGTTACGAGGTATGGCTCCTTCGAGTTCTTAGTCATGCCTTTTGGACTCACCAATACCCATACCACATTTTGCACCCTCATGAACAAAGTATTCCAACCCTTTTTAGACAAGTTTATAGTGGTATACTTGGATGACATAGTGGTCTATAGTAAGACCTTGAAGGAGCACATTGAACATTTGGGCCAAGTCTTCCAATTATTGAGGGAAAATGAATTGTATGTCAAGAAGGAAAAATATGCCTTTGCTCAACAAGAAGTAATGTTCTTAGGTCAAATTGTGGGTGGTGGCATGTTACGCATAGACAAGTCCAAGATTCAAGCAATTATGGAGTGGGAGCTACCAAAGAAAGTAACCGAGCTACGATCCTTCCTTGGCCTCGTCAACTATTACTGAAGGTTTATCAATGGCTACTCCTCTATTGCCGCACCCCTCACTGATTTGCTAAAGAAGAATAAGGCATGGGATTGGGATGAGAAGTGCCAAAAAGCATTTGAAGCCCTTAAGGAGAAAGTGACCCAGGAGCCAGTCTTAGCCCTGCCCGACTATACCAAGCCATATGAAGTGCATACCGATGCTTCCGATTTTGCACTTGGTGGAGTCTTAATGCAAGAAGGCCATCCTATTGCCTACGAGAGCTGAAAGCTCAATGATGCCGAGTGCCGCTACACGGTCCAAGAGAAGGAGATGACCGCTGTAATACATTGCTTACGAACTTGGAGGCACTACTTGTTGGGGTCTAAGTTCATTGTCAAGATGGACAATGTGGCCACTAGCTACTTCCTCAAGCAAAAGAAGTCATCAAAGCAAATCCGTTGGCAAGCATTCTTGGCCGAGTTCGACTTTGTGATGGAGTACAAGCCTAGCAAGGCTAACTTAGTGGCCGATGCACTTAGTAGAAAGGTTGAATTGGTTGCCATCATAAGCCTAACATTTCCTTTGGTGGAACGAATTAAGGAGGGACTAGAACATGACTTAGAAACCAAGAGTTTGGTGGAATTGGCAAGTCAAGGGAAGACATGCCAATTTTGGCTAAGGGATGGGGTGCTTACCACCAAAGGAGACCAAGTGTATGTGCCAAAGTGGCAAGGCTTGAGGAAGGAAATCATCAAGGAGTGCCACGATTCTCAATGGGCAGGACATCCCGGTATAAGGCGCATGTTGGCACTTGTGGAGCATGCCTACTATTGGCCCCAAATGCATAATGACATCGAGCTATATGTGAAGACTTGTCTTGTGTGCCAATAAGACAAGGGAGAACAGCACCATCCAGCGGGCCTATTGCAACCATTGCCTATTCTCGAGAGGCTTTGGGAGAGTATCTCTATGGATTTCATCACATGCTTGCCCAAGTCCGAAGGATGCAGTAACATCATGGTGGTGATGGATCAATTTAGCAAGTATAGGGTGTTTATTCTCGTACCTATAAAATTTTCCACCGAAGATGCTATTTGTTTGTTTTTCAAGCATGTGGTGAAGTATTGGGGCATACCGAAGACAATTGTGAGCGATAGAGATACTTGCTACATCGGTCGATTTTTGGATGAAGTTGTTCAAGCTATTGGGATCCGAACTCAACTTTTCCATAAGCTTTCATCCTCAAACCAATGGGCAAACCGAACGGGTGAATGCCTTATTGGAGTTGTACTTAAGGCATTATGTGAGTACCAACCAAAAGAATTGGGCCAAGTTGATGGACATAATCCAATTCTTATACAACTTGCAAAAGAGAGAGTCAATAGGGGCTAGTCCATTCGAGATAGCAACATGACAGTAACCAATGACTCATTACATGTTGGCCATTGGATATAAAGGTCCTAACCCGTCCGCCTTCAAGTTTGCCAAAGGATGGCATGAAAAATCCGACATGGCACGTGCCTACTTATTAAAGGCCACAAAGAGAATGAAGAAGTGGACCGATACAAATAGGAGGCACTTAGATTTTAAGGAAGGGGATTTGGTCATGGTGAAGCTCCTCCCACACCAAAGCCGAAGGTTTGTAAATGTGGACAAAGGGTTGGTAAGGCGCTATGAAGGACCGTTCCCTATGGAGAAGCGTGTTGGCAAGTTGGCCAATCGTTTAACTTTGCCATCACACTTAGAGATGCATCTGGTGTTCCATGTGAGCTTTCTAAAGCCATTTAATGCTGACATAGAGGAACCAAGCCGGAGTAAGTCAAAGAGAGTGCCTATGGCCATCACTACGTCACCCGAACGTGAGGCATAAGAAATCTTAGTGCATCGAGTGATCCTAAGGCGTGACACCCATCTAAGCTATGCTGAATACTTTGTCAAATGGAAGGGGTTGCCATTTAGTGAATCAAGTTGGGAGCACAAGCTCAACCTTTGGGCCTACGAGAGGAACGCGATGAGGACGTCACCATATTAAGTGGGGGAGAATGTTATGCTCCGTGGAGGCTCAATCACCGATTCTCTAGACTTCTCTACCTAATTCTAGAGATGTGTAGGGTATTCTACGCCCTCCTAGACAATTCTAGAGAATTGTAGATATATGTACATATTTCTTGTAAAATGTAGAATTATGTATAGAATTCTAGAGGCGTGATAGGGACCGTTGGATCAAATTGATCCTAGCCATCCATTGAGGAGGTGGAGGCCTATAAATACCTCTTAACTCCTCATTTGTAACACACACAAGCTGTAACAAGCTCTTAAGCAATACAAAGCATTCTCCAAGTTTCCAAATCTTTGCCTTTCAAAGTTCTTTAGCATCTTTACTCACTTGCTAGCATTTTCTAGCATTCGAGGAGGCTGACTAGCATTCGATTGGGGGAAAAGTTTGCTAGTGCCGTATGGTCGTTGGAAGAAAAGACCAAGCCTGTGACACTAAGCATGCAAGAGAGAGCCTTCCATGCTACTTTTTTACCCATGTAAGAATGTATATTAATACATAAACATAAGTCCAACTTCACATTTTAGTGATGTGGGACAAACAACTTCCACTTTCACTTTTCCTCTTTATATCTCCTTAGCAATGAGCTTACTTTGAGCTTCAATTTCTATTAATACATTCTCCATTTTGAGCATATGAATATATTAATTCATAGTTCTCATGTTAAGGAACTCATATCCTAGTCTTTCTCCCAAAACCGAGTTATGGGACCCACCCGAATTGTCCTCTCAAAATGGCTCATAATCACAAATTTTTTAACAATCCCCCATATGAATAAAAGTGGATGAAAAAGTAAGACGAACAAAGCCTTACTACGTGATAAAGTTTAACAATCGAATCCTGCACAGGATAAGAAGGTGTTACCCTTTGAACCTTCCTTTATAAAAGTATATTTAATTTACCCACTCCCCAGTTGACATGATGTCATTAAACTGTTCAGTTTCTTGAGTAAATATGATACACTCCACACAGAAATCTTTCTTAACATAATTCAGTTCTTATTATTATGTTCATTTTTGGCCTTGAACATTTGCCTGGTTCTAAGAGAAATTAGAGAATTGAATATTAACTCCTCCATTGAAGCGACCCCACTTCACTCCCACATAGGTGATACCTTACACAAGTGTATCATTAAAAGCATAGCTTAACCTCATTTTCAATCTTCACTGATATATCCTCCATAGTGATCTTTTCACGTCTTTACAATTAGGTTGTCCCATTGAACCTAGATTTTGGGATCTCCAATCAACTAGGTTGGGTTTTCCTTTGTATCGACCTATTATACTCTTACAAGTTTAAGTCCCATTCCTCTTGATGATTTATTAACTTGCTCTCGATTTAACCTTTTGGTTAGCGGATTCATAATGTTATCCTTTGATTTTACATAATTAATAGCGATAACCCCTGTTGAGAGTAGTTACCTAATGGTATTATGTCTACGACGAATATATATAGACTTACCATTATATATATTACTCTGTGCCTTTCCAATCGCAGATTGACTATCACAATGTATGCATATTGGTGGCATGAGACTTTCCTATTTCGAAATATCTTCTAAAAAATGGCATAGCCATTCAATTTCTTTAGCATATTTGTCTAATGCAATAAACTTATATTCCATCATGGATCTGACTATAACAGTTTGTTTAGAAGATTTCCAAGTTACAGCTGCACCAGCTAGTGTAAATATATAACCACTAGTGGATTTTGAATCTTGTATATTAGAAATCTAATTAGCATTACTATAACCTTCTAGTATAGCTGGATATCTGGTATAATGCAGTCCATAATTATGAGTATACCTTAAGTACCTAAGTACTCTTACAAATCCTTTCCAGTGATCTAGCCCTAGATTACTCGTATATCGACTCAGTTTACTCATTGCATAAGCAATATCTAGTCTTGTACAACTCATTAAATACATCAGATTGTCTATCACACGTGCATATTCTACTTGAGACACACTTTCTCCTCTATTCTTTGATAGATGGAGGCTCAAGTCTAATATGGTTCTGGTAATATTGGTATCATCCTTATTGAATTTACCAAGTATTTTATCAACATAATGAGTTTGACTCAAGGTCAGCCCATATGATCTTCTAATAATTTTAATTCCTAAAATCACATATACTAGTCCTATATCTTTCATATCAAACTTTGAGTTTAATATATCCTTGGTAGACTTGACCATCTTGTCATTACTACCAACAATATGCATGTCATCGACATATAAACATAATATGACATAACAATCACTTGTGTTTTTGACATAAATGCATTTATCACACTCATTGATTTTGAAGCCACTAGATAGCATAACACCATCAAATTTCTCATGTCATTGCTTAGGCACTTACTTCAAACTATATAATGATTTAACCAATCTACATACTTTCTTTTCTTGTTCTAAGACAATGAACCCTTCAGGTTGTACCATGTAGATCTTTTCATCTAAATTTTCATTTAGAAAAACTGTTTTTACATCCATTTGATGTATTTCAAGATTGTGCAATGTAACAATCGCTATAATCATTCTTATAGAATTGATTCTGGTTACACGGGAATAAGTATCAAAATAATCTATGCCTTTCTTTTACCTGTGACCTTTAATCATAAGTCTAGCTTTATACTTATCAATTGAACCATATGCCTTCATTTTCCTTTTAAAAATCCACTTGGATCCTAATGGTTTATATCCTGGAGGTAAATCCACTAATTCTCAAGTATGATTCTGCAAGATGGAATCAACCTCACTCTTAATGGCCTCTTTCTATAAAAGACCTTCTGAAGAGTTTATAACCTCATTATAAGTTTGAGGTTCTGCACCTAACATGTAGGTCAAAAAATCTGGTCTAAAAGACTTTTCTATCTTTGCTCTTTTACTACGTTTGAGCTCTATCTCAATAGGCTCATCCTCTAAACCAAGCTCTTCATCATGAACTTGATCTTGACTATTTTCAATAATAGCCTCAAGAGATCGCTTGGATGAATTTGCCTCTTCCAAACTCTTACAAGGAAATATATGTTCAAAGAACGACGCATTCCTTGATTCTATAATCATATTTTTATGAATATCCGGAATTTCTGATTTATGCACAAGAAACCGATAAGCACTACTATTATGTGCATAACCAATAAAAATGCAATCAACTGATTTTGACCCTATTTTCACTTTCTTTGGTATAGGCACTGCCACTTTAGCAAGACACTCCCACACTCGTAAGTATTTATAGAATGATTTTCTTCCTTTCCATAATTCATAAGGAGTTTTATCTTGCTTATTTCGGGTCACTTTATTTAAAAGGTAATTAGCCGACAATATGGCTTGCCCTCACATATTCTATGGTAACCCAGAAATTATCAGCATTGCATTCATCATTTATTTTAAGGTACGATTTTTTCTTTTAGCCACACTATTAGATTATGGTGAATACGGTGTCATGGTCTCATGAATAATTCCATATTGTATACAGAATTCACTAAATGGTGTCATATTCACCACTACGGTCATTTATCAGAACCTTGATTTTTCTATTGAGTTGTTTTTCAACCTCAATTTTATAGAGTTTAAATTTCTCTATAGCCTCATCTTTGCTTTTAAGCAAATACATATAACAATATTTTGTGCAATCATCCACAAATGTGATAAAATATTTGTTTGCACCTCTTGTTTGAACAAATTTTAAATCACATACATCACTGTGGATTAAATCAAGTGGTCCACTTTCTCTTTCAATATTTTGAAAAGATAATCTAGTTAGTTTTGCCTCAATACAAATTTCACATTTATGTTTTATATCAATGTAGAAATTAGGTATGTGATCCAAGTTAATTAACCTTCTCAAAGTATTATAATTAACATGTCCTAGTTTACCATGCCATAAACTGGAAGACTCAATGAAATAAGCAGAAGAGATATTTTCATTATTACATTTAATAACAATTACATTGAGCTTAAAAAGCCCATCAATAGCATACCCTCTGCCCATATACATTCCACCCTTAGACAAAACAATTTTGTTTGATTCAAAAACCATTTTGAACCCATGTTTGTTCAACAATGAACCTAACACCAAATTCTTGCGCATATCTGGTATATACAAAACATTGTTTAGAGTTAGCTTCTTATCAGAAGTCATCTTTAGCAACATTTGTCATTCTTGCGCATATCTGGCATATACAAAACATTGTTTAGAGTTAGCTTCTTATCAGAAGTCATCTTTAGCAACATTTGTCCTTTATTAAGAACTTCAGAAGTGGCAGCATTGCCCATAAACAATTTTTCCCCACTCTTCGGCTTGAAGGTAGAGAACATCTCAAGATTTGAGCATATATGCCTTGTGGCACCAGTGTCAATTCACAATTCTTTTGGGTTAGACCCAACCATGTTCACTTCTGATATCACAACAGTAAGATTAATATCAGAAACCTCTTGAGTAATATTTTGCAAGAGATTTATTTCATTGCTCCTTTTCTTCTTTGGGAGCTTACAATCAGAAGCCTTGTGACCCATCTTGTCACAATTAAAGCATTTACCTTGGAATTTCTTTTTAGAAACGCCACATTTGGGACCTATTTTAGGTTCATTGAATTTCTTCTTTTTGGTATTTTGTCTATGTTCAATAACATTTACCTTAGCCTTAGAAGAATTCAACCCCCTCCTTTCTGAGCCTCAGTTGTCTTCTTCAATTCGAAGTCTAACAATTAGCTCTTCAATATTCATTTTCTTTCGCTTGTACTTAAGGTAATTTTTGAAATCCTTCCAGCCGGGGGTAATTTTTCAATCATAGCAGCCACTTGGAAGGTTTCACTCAAGTTTATTCCTTCAGCATGAATATAATGAAGAATAACTTGAAGCAATTGAACTTGACTTACCACAATCTTGGAATCCACCATTTTATAGTCTAGGAAATGTCCCACTATAAATTTCTTGGCGCCGGCATCCTCATATTTATATTTCCGGTCCAATGATTCCCATAACTATTTTGCAATCTTAATTCCACTATACACATTGTATAATGAATCATGTAGCCCATTCATGACATAATTCCTACACAAGAAGTCGGAATGATGCCAACTATCATAGGCCATCCTTGTTCGAACATCTTGCTCATTCTCTTTAAGAGTTGGAGCGTCCTCAACCAAGAATCGTGCAAGATTCAAAGTAGTTAGGTAAAACAACATTTTCTTCTGCCACCTCTTGAAATTCAATCCAGTGAATTTTTCCGGTTTCTCTCTATGGTTTATAGGTACCGTTACAGGCACAACAGGAGAGACAACCCGAGCAACAGAAACTGATGGCTGAGATCCATCCTGAACATTGGTAGTAGCTACCGTGTTCTCCATTTCTACAACAACAAACAAATTATATTAATTCCAAGAATTAATAAATTTGAACAAAGAATTAACAAACGAAAATTTGTCTTAAGAATGTTACGCAAGCAACACCAATAAAAAGGAGAAATGTTAATTCAATATTCAAAAACAATAGAAATGGAAAACCAATCTGAGGCCTATGTAGTACACAGTTTCCTTAAGACATTCTCCTCCTACACTGGTGTTTAGGATAACCGGCGTTTGTTTCCCAAGTTACAACAGATTTCAAGTAGTTGTTGAATACACAGCATCTACTTACAGCGAACTTTTAACTTGTCACACCCTCTATCACTTGAGAAGAAGAAGGAGAAGAAAGAAAGAACTCTTCAAAAAGAAGCAAAGTAAACTCTTCAAAAAACTCTTAAAAATTCAAGCCTAAACCACCTATTTATATTAGATGGAGAAGACATGGTATTAATTGTGATTAATTTCCTTTAAAGACTACCAATAATGCCTCTGTAACTCTCAAATAATGGTGAAATTAATTTTTGAAATATCAGAAATTGACATTCCAAAAGACATGAAGCTCAAAAGTCCATTCTGGAGCATAATCCACACGGGAGTGTGGATGTGCCTTGCTCACCCTACAGGCACAACGACATGACCGTGTGGATCCACATGGGCATGACAGACTGCCAGCCATGTGGAATTGAAGTTGTAAAAATTTTCCAGAAATAAAAAATAATTTGTAAAAATTGGGCTTGTTTAGAATCACGAGATTTTGGACCGACATTCGTGCATCTACGCATTGGCCCATCCCGGACCATGTATTTGCACCCCCTGCGCATAAGTGCGTGAAAGAGAGCCTTTCATTCTACTTTTCTTACCCATGTAAGAATACATTTTAATATATAAACACAAGTCCAACTTCAATTCTTAGTGATGTGAGACAAACTCCTACACACTTTTTACCTTTAAATCTCCTTACCAGGGAGCTTACTTTGAGCTTCAATTTCTATTCACACATTTTCCATTTTGAGCATATGAATACATTAATTCTTAGTCCTCATGTCAAGAAACATATATCTGGATTTTTCTCTCAAAACCGAGTTGTGAGACCCACCCGAATTATCCTCTCAAAATGGCTCATAATCACAATTTTTCCAATATTAAATACATTCCTTAATTATAGAAAAAAAACTTTGAACTTACATATATTTTGGAACATACACCCTCTGTTTCAGTATAACTGATGTTTTAAAAATCTAAAATTCCATTTACATATTCTTTTCATGGAATCAATGAAATTGAAATTTTTTCCAATTTTGTCCTTATATATTCATCAATCCAATGTTATTAATATTATATAAAATTTTAAAATAAAAAATTAAGAGCAATTTAATTTTAATCACTCATTTTTTATCTAAAATTGAAGGCTAATTAATAGTAGTGAAATCTTCTAAAGCGTAAATTATATAAAAACGTAGCGTGTAGTGATCCCTAATTATACATTAATAGCCAATGAAGACTTTTCTTTCAATCTGGTGGTTGAGAATGTGAATCTTGGCGAAATATCCATTCTCATAAAATTTCAAAAAGCTTAATATTTATTATGCATGGTTTTAGATATTGTTCTTCCAATAGTGTTTATCACTTTTTTGTGTGAGACAGGACTGACAGTACTTTGTTTTTAAATAGTGAAAAGACATAAAAATTTCATTACTTACAGAAAGATCAATTTATGAATTTCTAAAGATTCATACCCATCAATCCTTTGTCTTTAACTTGAGATGCTAACATATTGTGTGTAGAAAATTGGGCTAAGTGGCTCAACAGCTTTCTTCACATCTTTTTTACTGTCACATTCTTTTCTTTATTTAGGACCACGCTGCTAATATATTTTGCCTTTAACGTAGTGAAATGAGTTATTTCTATATATGCATTGAAGTCAAAACATCTCAAAAGAAATTCAATATTACGTGTCTGAAAATGTTTAAAATTCAAAATTATTTCACAATTTATAATATCAATTTCTAATGATTTTTTCTTTTAGAAATTAGTCTAAGAGCGTGATTATTGACTTTCTTCCCCAATTGCAAAATTGGGTATGACACTTTCAAAAGCAATTGCATGAGTAGAGAGCATGATTTTTGTTTTGTAAGCTTGCAACATTATTAGAAATAGGAGAGAGATAATTTCAAACGATTAAAAACTTCTTTTGGGTTCACATGTATTTTTTAATAATAATTTAAATAAAATTAACAAATAATGTTATTTATTGATTTATATGTTTAAAATTAATTAATATGTAATTAATGGTTAATATAATTAATTAATTAATTAAGTATGTATACAAATATAAATTATACGATAAATTAATAATATTAATTATACTTAATAAAATAAATATATTTATTGATATAATTAATATAAAATTAAAGTTTATTAATATAAAAATTAAAAATATAGTTAATTTGATGAATTTAATTTCATAATATAAAGTATAAAACTAAATTAATATAATTAATTATATTTAATAATATAAATATAATTATTAATATAATTATTATAATATATAAAGTTAATTAATTAGAAAAATTAATAATATAATTAGTTTTATTAACTTAATTTCATATAATAATAATATTAATTTTAATATTAATTAATTTACAACAATAACATTCAATTTATTTAACAATAAAAATAATTTAACGTTTTAATTATTAATATTTAATATAATATATTAAAATATTAATTGGGTCTCATAAATTGAAATTGACGTCAATTTCAAGGATAAATTATATTTGAATTGTAGTTAAAATTTTAGTGATATGGCTGTGAGATCCACTTTTTGCTATTCACATACAATTGCATATATGGTGTTACTCTAATGTTGCTATTATAAAATTATTTTTACACAAAATCCATTTATAATAATCAAGATTATAATTAGAGTAAATTACTATGACACTTTTGAAGTTTGGTTAAATGTCTTTGGAAATGCTTTACTAGGAACCCTATTTAATAAATACATGGTGGTCTTAAATCATACATCCACAATGATAAGGGTAAAGAAGAATGACTTATCATACTCCTAATCATATCCATTAAAGTACGATTACGCCTCTTTACAACACCATTTTATTGTGGTGTTCTTAGCATTGTATATTGAGCACAAATGCCATAATTTTCAAGGAATTTAGCAAATGGACTAGAGCATTGTCCAATTTCATCATACTTTCCATAATATTTACCACCTCTATCAAACTTGATTATTTTCACATTTCTATCTAATTGCCTTTTAACCTCACCAATAAAAACCTCTAAGGCTTCTATTGATTGAGATTTTTCATACAATTGATAAATATAACCACAACGTGAAAAATTATTAATAAATGTGATAAAATACTTTCTCCATTAAAAGATGAAACATCAAAAGGTCCACATATGTCAGTGTGTATAATCTCAAGAAGTTATGTGCTTCTTATGGTTGTCTCCTTTACTGTATGTGATGCAACCGTTTATGCTATAAGTAAGCTGAACTTTCATTCACTAAACCACGCTTAGTACTAATACCATGATGCAAAAAGATTGTCAAGTTTTAATTTGTATAAGCCATCACAAAGAATACTGGAGCCAATAAGAAGATTATGTTTAAACAAACTAAAATATCCATTTCTAAATTTAAAGGAATATCTAGCTGTATTTAGTTTTGGCAAAGAAACTTGATTTCTAGAAATAGAAGGAACATAATGAGTTTGGAAAAGATCTAAATGATGTCCAATGTCTAAAGTTAAATGATAGGTTCTAATAGCTTTAACTAGTGCTCTAACTTGGTTTCCCATAACGACAAACTTTTCATTTGGATTTGTGGTTGGGTTGTAAGGAATCCTTGCATCATATTGGTAACATGAGCGGTACATCCAGAATCAATTGACCAAGTATTATAAGGAATTTCTGCCAAATTTGATTTGAAACATATGAAAGCATTGCACTTACCTTTCGTTTCGAACCATGCCTTATATTTCAGGCAATCTTTCTGATAGTGTCCAGACTTTATGTGGAAGTGATATATATCCCGTTTTGATTCTTTCTTACAAATGGAATCAGAGGATACATTAACCTTATATTGCTATTGCTTGCCCATTCCTTTTCTTCTTATGAACTTTCCAATTCTTTGTTGACTTACGAGGTTAATTGAGTGAATTGCTTGTTTCTTAAGCTTTGCTTCCTCCTTAATAAGCAGATTGTGCAGTTTATTCACATTCCATTTATCCTTTATAGTATTATATCTCATTTGGAATGAACTCCTTGGTTGGTGTGCCATTAATCAATATAGAAGATTTAGAATTTGCTAAGCATTCCAAAATCTAGTTACATTAGCTTGTCCCGAAACATATATCAATCATGAATTAAAGAAGGTAATCCCACTTAATAGAGTCAAAAACCTTCTCAAAATCAATTTTAAAAAGAGAGCAACTTGTTTTTTTGGTTTATTTTATGAATCGACAATCTCATTAGCTACTAAGAAGCTATTTATGATATGTCGACTTGCAAAAAAACCAGAATGATTAGGACTGATTGAGCTAATAACCTTCCTCAACCAATATTTGCTAGCAGCTTGCTATAATTTTATAAAGCCCGAGGATTAAGGAAATAGGTCTAAATTCCTCAACCTTACATGCTCCTATTTTCTTTGGAACTAAAGTGATGAAAGCATGATTTATTCAGTCTGGAAGTCTACTAGAAGAGTAAAAATTGTTGACAATAGACCACACATCTTCTTTTATAACATGCCAAGCTTTTTTGTAGAAAAAGAAATTAACCCCATTAGGTCCAGGTGCTTTAGAGGAACCATAGGATGAAACTTTTTTCTTAACTTCTTCCATACAAAATGCTCTTTCCAAATTTGGACTTTGTGAGGATGTGAGCCTTGATAAATCGAGACCTTTAATTGATCTTGAAATTGAGTTAGCTCTGTTAAATCTATAGGAAAAAAGATTATAGAATGCATGCGAGATTGATGCACGATCACTATGTATTCTGCTACCTAATGAATTTTAAAGATGTAATTTTGATGCAATTTGCTAGAGGCTTGTATGTGAAAATTTTTTGTGTTTCTATATCTAAGTTTACACCATGTCACACAAGATTTTTGTCTCCAGATAGACTCGAGCTGTTTTTGATAAAAAGAGATATCTGACTGCAAATTTTTTAAGTACTCTTCTTTTGAGACAAAAAGAGGCCTAGAATCCGAGATAGAGTCATGATTGGCAATAGCTTGCTCAATAAGATCAACTTTGATATTGAGATTCCCAAAGAAGTCTTTATCCCAGGAAGAGAAGAAAACCTTAAGCTTCATCAGTTTGCAGTGGAGTGGTAGAAAAGGATGTAAGGAACACCAAAAATCTCTAACCATAAATGAAAATCTTCGATATTGCCATTAGCAATTAAAGATTGCAAAAGGGCTTAGGTCCCTGATGAAATGCCATATTACAAAACATAATTTATTATGGTCAAATAGACCTCTTAGAAGAGCAAAAAGACAAGAATTGTGAAATTTATGTAGTCAACTTAAAGTGACCAAGGCTTTATCAATTCGACTCTTATCAATTTTATTACGCCATGTAAGCTCTTCACCTTGTAACTGCATATCTATCAAAGCTGAAGGAGTGATAAAATTGTAGAAAGCTTGCATAGTTAAGGATAGCCCTAATGAAGGGGCACACTCACTAGGCGAACATACTTGATTAAATTCACCAATTAAGAGTAGAGGTTGATCTTTAGAGATAATAAAATCATGTAGCTCATGCTAAAGATCGCATTACAAGCATGGAGAAGCAGAACACAGGCTATAAATTGCAATTATACAAGAGTTGAGGTTCTCAATAAGGAAAGTACCAGTAAGAGCCACACAATGAATATGAATTTCACTGTTATAGCAAGTAAATGTAGATTTATTCTAGGAAGCAATAATTCCTCTTAAACCAGTATCTAAGGCTATCGAATAAGCCCAATCAACATCAAACATACCCTGAAGTCTTCGAATCGTTAGAAAAGAGAACATTTAGTTTCCAACAAAAGCACCAAATCTAAATTTTTAAGCTGAATATATTTACAAATATGTTTATATTTTTTTTATGCCTCTAAGGCCTCTAGAATTCCAAGATAGGATACTAACCATTGTGAAAGATTAAGAAGTGGGGTAAGAATAACTTACTATTTTGACTCCTTTTGGTGATGGGAGTCATGTTCGATGATGTCAGTAAGGGTGTTTGTTACAATCTCATCCTTAGTATCTAAAGCAAATCTAAGGGATTTCCTAACTTCAAATGAGAGAATAGCCTCAGAATTACCCTTTGTTAGATTATTGAGCAGAAAACGCTAGTTATTGTGTGCTATTTCATTGTTTGTTAGACACTAGATATTAGAAGATTGGGGTTGCTAATTCATTGTAGAAACTTTTAGGGCTCGCTTTCTTCCTTTTTTAGTTCTAGCTATCTAGCTTTGGAGAAGTTCAACAAAGGTATTAACATCCTTTTTGTTATAACACCTTTCTTAAAGGGGCTTGATTTTGGAGAAGCTCGAACCCTATTATTTTGAGAAAAACTGCCCATATTAGTTGCTTGAAATAATTTAGTTAGAGTGTCGTAATACGTTGTCGTTTCATTAAAATTAGTATTTGAATCACAGTGCTCTGTTCCATTCTTGTTTGTTGGAGAATTTGATTGGAACTCCTCCACATTAGACGAATTAGCTGATATTTGAGGATAGTTAGGATTTTTATTCGATTTAGAAGATCCCCAAGGTTCCACGTTTTTGGATTTTTTTTTTAATTTGAATAATCAGCTTCCATTTTATCTTCGCCAGAATGTTCACCATCACTAGAAACATTATCAGAACCCATTTATTCATATGGCATTTGATCACCACTTAACTGATAATTATTTAATGTACTTTCAGATGATTCATCTTTGCTGGAGTAGAAGCTCTTTGCAAAGAGTGCCCAACAATAATCTTCTTGGACCAAAATATTGATTTTCAAATCATTGTAAGCAATAATATTAGATCTATTAATATTAGCAAAGTTAGTGGTACTAATCAGGATTCTTAGAGCATCATATTGAATATTATTGTAGGTGTCTGGATCAATGGCTACATAATCTCCATAGAAATTTGGAAGCCATTCAAAAAATTGCATAGACCATAAATGTGTCGGTATTCTATAACATCGTAGCAATATAAAACACCTCATTGGAGCTATCTTTGGATCATACCGATTTACAGATGAGAACAGATGCCCTAGAAAAGATTATGTATTATCCGAGTAATTTGTGAGTAAATATGGATTTCCAAAAGTGAGGACTAATGATCCTCCCCATTAGACTAGCTTTGATACAATTATGTCATACTTCTATTAGTAATTATTGAAAAGAGAATGCCCATTTGATGTCACATATAGTACTTATGGCTAAACAATCAAGGCATTGTTTGGATGCATGTTTTCCATATAGTGCCCATTAGTTAAACTTGACACTGGTAGATTACTAGGCATAGCCTTATTGGTAGCAACACCAATGTAAGATTAATGATCTCAAGTTTGATATGCTGACGGAGGTGTTTGGCTCTTTGGAATGACTGCATTCTTTCTTATGGAATGCCTATAGGATCGAGAAGAAGGAGAATGAAAACCAAAAGGTTTGTTGAAATAAGAAACCTTACCTATCAACTTCTGGTTTCTAATGGACATAGAGTTAAGGACATGGAGGATGACATGATAGTCATTTATAATCTGTAGTCTGATAAAGGAGAATTATTTTTCCTCATTTGCCTTTTCTAGATGTATATTTCCTCAATTCTCCAATGTTTTAATAACATCTTCCATAGAGCTTCTACATTCCAGGATGTTGGGAAATTTTCCAAGTACTTTGCTGATGCAAGGTGGTTTATGGGTGAAGGCAGAAAGGGATATATCATTTTTGTGGGATCTGGTTATGGTGAAGGGAAGTGGTTGTCAGTTAAAAATGGTGACAAGTTGAGTTTGGCAGCTATGGTGAAGAGGGGGAGAAGGTTATAAGCTCATTTTTTTTATCAATACAAATCTTCCCTTTTTAATGAGAAATTTATAAGTGTGTGAGATTAGGATCCCCTTAAGTTCACTAAAAGATGATAGGTCTTATAAAGGTGATATTAGTCATTCATCTATAAATGAATGGTTGCTTAAATTTTATTAAATAACTTTTTTTTTTTCAAAATTTTTATAAGATTTAATCACAACCATTCATTTATGGATGAATATAACTAAGATCACCCTACTATGGCCTATTATATTAGGTGAACTTGAGAGGATTCTAATCTTGGGTGTGTGTTAAAGGAAGTTAGGCTTCCTATTCTGTAGGTAAATATGGTTCTATTGTGTTCTACAATATATGTTTTGAAGATACACAATTGCAAGCTCAAGTTTTAGGGAACACACCGTGTCATTTATCAAGCTTCCAAAGCTTCTGCACACCATTTTATGATGTTCACTTAGAGAGAAGCTTTAATATGCACCATTTAATTGATTGTCACTTTCTATACTAATTATCATTTCTTCCTTTTACTTTGTTTAACAGTAGCATAAAAGTTAGTTAGGCAGTTGTTAGTTTTCCTTGTTTTTTTAGGAGTTACAGAATATTAATATCAGGTAGAGAAGATTTTTCATTAATAAGATGAAATATCATTCATCAAATTCTCTCATTTGATCATGGTATCAGACCTAAGATAATTATCATTTGGTGGTTATAATTTTTTTTGAGTTATTTGTCTTCTTGATCAATCTTTGAAGCAAGATTGATTATTCACTGATTATCATCATTGATGGTAAATTTGTTTGAATTTTCCATTATAGTTATGGTTGAAATCAAAAGGAATACTTCATGAGATTGGAAGAAACATAGGGGAGTAATATGGCAATTTGATTCTTATCTAAAATTCTAATAATCCTGGTATAATTCTAGTATCAAATCTTTTGGTTAATAATAATTACATAACCTAGAGTAGATCAATGCATATTGCTCTTAAAGCGAAAAACAAATTGAGCTTTATCAATGATGATGAAATTATACCTAGTGAAGATTCATATGACCTTAAGGACTGGTGCAGAATTGATTCTATGGTTACATCATAGATCTTAAATGCCATGACTAAGGAAATTGCTGAGTGTTTCATTTATGTCTCTTTCATTAAGGAGTTGTGGAAGGAATTAGAGTAAAACTATGGCATTTGTTATAACATCCCTAGGCAAATCCTATATCGGTAAAAGACGGGAAAAAATCTGGGACCAAATATAGTCAAACCTAGGAAGCAGCTGGCTTGAGGTGCTACTTAAGGTGCTTGATATAGAATCCCATATCAAAAAGATTTAGAAAGGAAAGAAAGGTTTATAAACCTATGCACCAACTGATAGTAATAACCTGGGTTAACTATTTTAAGGTGTGTAGTTTGGCGATTTATAGGTTATTACAAGACAACTGGGCATGTGCTGTTATAATTTGATATTAGAGCCACTTTGCATACAACCTTGAATGATGGTGAAGCAAACATCAGTGAGGGTGTTGAGTTCCATATGGGGGGATGAATTTAACATCCTTAGGCAAATTCCACATTGGCAAAATATGAGAGAAGATCTGGGGCCAAACGTAGTCAAACCTAGACATCAGCTAGCTTGAGGTGCTTGATATGGAATTTAACATCAGAAAGATTAGGAAAGGAAAGAAATATTTACAAACCTACATACTAACTACTTGTGATAACCTGAGTTAGCCATTTTAGGTTGCGTGATTTGGCCTTTTACAGGATATTGAGCATAAGTTGTTACATTTGTAGTGGACCACAAATTTATCAGTTACAAAGAGAAAGTTCTAATTTTAAGCAAGTAATTCGGCATTTAGCAGCTATTTTACAAGACTTAAAAAGCTTTAGGAAGAACTTAATTGCTTAAGCACAACTCATATTATAGTTGTGGTAAATGTGAATGGGGGTAGGAAAACTAAAGAAGTAAACTAGCTACCTCCTTGAATCATTTGTTGCATTCTAGATAGGGCTGAATGAATGGTTTGAGAATGCTAAAATTCAGATATTGTTACATGATCCTTTGCCTCCAAATAACAAGGCATATCCAAAGGTATATAAAGGTGAAAAACAAAGGTAGGTTACTCTAAAATTTGATGATGGAGCTGAGGCAAGTTTCATGATGACTAAATCTGGACAATATTATAATAAAAGAGTAGTTAAGAAAAAGAAGAGTGCAAAGGCTGATGAAAAATACTGTGAGCACTATAAAAAGACCAAATATTTTAAGGATACTTACTTCAAGATGGTGTACCTGAATGGTGTAATGAGCTCAAGTTGAGAAAGTTTTAAGCAAATTATGCTGCAGATAGTGAACAAGAGAACCCAAATGATGTTCAAATTCTAATGTTAGTCCTAAAATCAGATGTCATGGGCATTTAAGATTTGATTTCAATTCTTACTTTATGTTACCGCACAATCGTGCTCTATGAGCTTGAAATCAAACAACAATTATTTCAACCATCACCATTATGATACACATTACTATCTTATATTCAGTTATTTCATGTCATCATTTATCATGAATGTATCATTCCTAAGCATATCCTACATCAGTAAAACATGAGAGAAGATCTTAGTTGAATTTAAAAAGTAATACATGAACATGTGCTAGCTTAATGTGCTAGCTTCCAAATCCCATATTGGAAATAAATAAGGAAGGATGAGAGGTTTATAAGCTTATGCACTAACTACTAGTAGAAACTTGCATTAACAATTTTAGGCTGCATAGTTTAGTCATTTGTAAGTTGTTGCAAGACAGTTGGGCATGAGCTATTACAATATGGTATTAAAGCCACTCTATCTGCAACCTTGAGCGTTAGTGGGGCAAATCTTAGCGAAGATCCTAAGTCCTATATGGGGGGATGATTGTAACATCCTTAGGTAAACTCCACATCGGTATAACACAAGAGAAGTTCTAGACTAAATGTAATAAGTTAAACTTGAACATGCGTTAGCTTGAGGAGTTAGCATAACGTGCTCGCTCCCAAATCCTACATCAGAAATAAATGAAGACAGATGAGCGGTTTATAAGCCTATGCACTAACTATTAGTAATAACTTAGGTTAACTAATTTAGGTTGGATGGTTTGGCTATTTACAAGTTATTGCAAGATAGTTAGGCATGAGTAGTTACATTGCAAGGATTTCAAATGAGTGGAATAATGTTTTAGTTTATTTCATTTTACCTCTTCAATTCACACTTAGTATGATGCCAAGCATCTCCACTTCATTATCCAAGCAATTGTTCATTAATATTCTCCAGACTTTATTTCCATATGCACACTTAGACATTAAGAAGCACGCAGTCATTTGATTCCAACTTAAGTCATTTGAATTGAATCTTTAAATTTCTTGTTTGGAAGTCTACACGACTATGATCCTTGGGTACATGTCCGTGTAATAGCCCTCATAAGTTGCTATTAGAGAGGTGCACTAAAGTCAGTCACCTTTAGCACTCATTTTACAAACTCATTTTATATGAATAAAGGCATTTTCATTTAATTGATGTTCACTTATATTATTAATTGATAGGATCTTAAATCAACTAATGAAGTCCGTAATATAAATATAGCATGAAGGAAATCATGATGAGATCATGATATTAAGATTTCTATCATGTGCAATTATATTTATATCTAAACTATCCCTAGTCATAGGATCAACAAGACTGGACATTGTTGATCCGGATAAACTAGCATATGTTATACTCCTTGATTGGATCAAGTAGTATATCTCATAAGCTGTAGATATGAGGTGTTTAGAGTTAACATGCGAATGCTTACTGTTGGATGACCTGCTATAAGCTATTGCATGGATCCTCTATTTTATGTCACTAATAGTTTCATCATAGTAATAATGCAAATATCCTTAGAATTAAGGTGCTCAAAGTTATCTTGGGTATTGATCCTATACTTTGACTCCATTCCTTATTACCTCAAGAGAGGTCGCTCATAGGGTAGTAATTAGGTACAACTTGAGGTATTAGAAGGTAGTTGAATATCCAATAAAGGATTTACCACTCTTGATCGAAGGAGAGTATACCTGCGGTCTCTTATTGAGATCATTACTTAGCAATCTCTAGCCAAAGTGGAAATGTCATGAAGATAATCTTCACTGACATATCTGTAAGAGTAATGATTCTCAAGGACAAGATCTAACATCATTTGGACTAGATGTTACATAGTCATTCAAATGGGAGCTTACCCAGAGTCTATGCTCTGAACCCAGTAGGGTACCGAAAGGAAAAATTGCACAAATATTTATCAATAAAAAGGTTCGTACTCATATCACAGACTTTTCGGTCAATTGGGGGTCATAATGTGTTTCTAGATACTGTTCATGACTTGCTTGAGTTCAAGTATTGATTTGAATGGTCAATATAGCTAGGAACCTAATTGGTCACATGCATTGATGGTGCACAAAGGAAGTGAAATAAGCTTTTGGATTAGATCCAAAATTGAGAGAGAAAAATTGAGTCCAGGCAAAATTGCAAGCGAGAAATATACATTCGCAAGCACAAATTGTTTTGTAATTACGAGTAGTCTTTTCATAATATTGCTTTTATCCTAAGTGGGATTGTCCCACTCCTTAGTTGGAAAAGGTATTGGACTAAAACCATATTTGGTCTTGATTGGGAAAAGAGTTTCACGATCAGGAACCTCGTGATTATGATTGAATTGCAAGCGCGAAAAGTGTTTAGCGACCATGATTTATGCCTGATGAGAAACTTAATCTAATTAGGAATCTTAAATAGTGGGTTCAAAACCCTTGTCTCTTAAAGGACTATAAATAGCCTATTTTGAGATAGAAAGGGCTGCTGCAACCTTAAAAATTAAAATAGTTTCTTTCTCTCTTCTCTCAAAGTACAATTATCTTTTACTAGTATAAGAGATAAATGGACAGCCATTCTCTTAGAGGTTTTCTTCTTCATACCTTCGCATGGACTTCCATTAGAGGGAATCTAGCAAAGGATTACTATAGTTTGTGATAACCCAATAAGATGAATAGAAGAACAAGCTCTGAAGTTCTAACGGTAATCATCTTTAACCTTAGTTAGGGTTAATCAATTGTATGAACATAGGGCGATTCATGGTTTGGGATTAAAAATTTTAAATTTCTACTGCCTCTAGATGTATGTGATATGTCTGTGAATCCCAATAGTGCTATCAGAGTCTCTTTTTGCATCATATATTTGGTTTTAATTGAAGATGCATGAAAACGACAATTTAGGTTCCTTTGGTTTAAAAATTAATTTTGAATTGTTTTAATTTGGTTTTAATTTTTCTATTCATTCACATTATATTCTAATATGATTAAAGAGTCTATTGAATGAATTGGTTTTGAAACAAAATGGTTTGTATGATTGAAATTCATATTTATGCTTCAAATTGTCGAATTAGGGTTCTTAATAGTTTTAAGAATTGGTTTTGGTTTCTTCCATGTTTCTGTGCCTAAAAAATTATTATATGATAGTGGTTTCACATCCAGAATATGTTCAAAATATAAAATTGGAGGATGGACAGAAAAAACACGAAATTGAAAGAGTTCCAATTTTTGATATCGTGCAAGTCGTAAGTGTGAATTGGGTGTCGCGATCGCGACATTGCCCAGTTCATGTTTTAATTTTTTGTTTTCAATTCTAGTGTTTTGATGCATGATTATATGATTTTCATGATATGTTGTAATGTTGATTATGTATCTTAAAATTATTTTGGTTCAGTCCTTATTTCCATTATAATTCAAGATAAGTAATATGATTCGGTCTAGATATTTTATGTTTTGGTTTGCTAGTCTGAATTTTGTAATTTGAATTAGCTTGAGTTGATCTATAGATTTCGGGATAGATGAATATTAATTCTAGAATTTTGGCAATTAAATTTGGAATTAATGGATAGAACTTAAATTTAATTCTAGTGTGACAAGGAAACAACATATAATTAAATAATTAAATTGTTTCTTATTTTTGGCATCATAAATATAAAATTAATTGAGAATTAATTTTCTGGAATAATTGGAATTTAATTTCTAATATGATTATGAAATTAAATTTAATTAGGAAACATGTAAATATAGAGGTAACTAAATAGACAATTTTGGCTAAATACTAATTTGATTGATTATTTGCCTAAATAGCATAATTACCTTTTAGAAAGAGTTTCTAATTGTACATATGATTATTTAATGTGATTAAATAATAATGATATATAGTATTTCATATTAAGATCGAAAATCCAATTTTGGTTCAATGGTTGAAACCGTTTTTTCCAATGGAATCCAAAATGTCATTTTCTTTATTGCTTTTTATATAATGCAATAGAGAATGCATGTTAGGAATGTATGGATGACACGATAGATGATTATGGACTGACCAATGAGATTGTTTATGCACGGATTTTATTTTGTAAATTGGTAAATAAGGTTCCTGTGTCCCTACCTTTCCTTATTTTTCTCTATTTGTATTTCTTTCCTCAACTCACTTTCCTCAAATGTAAATTGAGGTTTCTCTCTTGAATTATGTAATTACATTATATATGACTAGGATAAAAGGAGAAGTAAAGAGCAAGAGGCAAAAGGAGTTGGCACCATTTACAAGAAGACTTAGAAATAAAAATTTAATTTCTATATTTGGATTGTAATACATGCATCCACCTAGGTTAGACCTGGTCAATCCTTCTGGGTCGAGGGATTGATGTTAGATTATCTATAATCATTCCACATAATTAAATAACTATTGAATGTAAGTCAATGATTGCACGTATGTTTAACATTCCATAACATGATGAGACTTAATTAACAAAATCCCTCAATAAATAATAATTAAGTATAACGCCTTCCATTAAGATGGGGAGAATCAGAGTTCTTCTAGAAGCTGGGTTGTCGAGCACACTTAAACTTGATCTATAAGAATATGTTCGAACCATTAAAATATGATTTCATGATTAATGGGACTTAACCGATTCCATTGAATTGTTGAGTACACTCAAGGTCAATGTGAATTGGAGGCGGTGTTGGGTAAGTGTACATAAGATGTGAACGTATCAAGAGTTGATAGCCTAATAATTTATGCACACATCAATCATTTGATAGCACAATTTAGTAGTTACATGCTAGATGCAATTGGTATGGATTAGATACCTATGAATTTGAGCTAAGAAGGCTTGTTGAGCACACTCAACGTCATTATTAAGTTGGAATTGCATACCAACCCAGTAGGAGAATTTCCAAATAGGTTATCTCGACTTTATAGTGAGGGCTTCGGGTTCGTAATAAAATAGTGGGAGTCGTAATGCATTTTATTAAAGACCTAATATCATGCATTCATGTACATTCTCTAACATAATCTATTTTATATCTAGGTTGTTAGAATCATGACACCAAATATGAATCTATGTTCTATTCTAGAGTCAAATAAGTTGACTGGGCATACTGGCTCAGGAATTTGAGAATTGCACTCAAATTCGAGCATATAGCTTATGTCTTGTATGAGGCACTTCCCACCCTACCTACTGCTGATACTATTGTTGATAAACAGTTAGCATACAAGAAGCATCTGGATGATAATGACCTGACGGGTTGTATCATGCTTACTTCTATATCATCGGAGCTTCAGAAGTCGCATGAGGCTATGGATGCCAATACCATAGTCTTCCATCTTAGGGAGCTCTTCAATGAGCAAGCAAGATTCGAAAGGTTTCAGCTCTCTAAGTTACTTTTCTGCTCTAAGATGGTTGAGTGAATATATTTAATGTAGCATATACTGAAAATGAATGGCTACATTAAGAGTTTGGCCTCTCTTGGGTTCATGATAGACCATGAATTAAGTATTGACTTAATTCTTCACAGTTTGCTTAATAGTTATGCACATGTTGTGCTAAATTATCTAAGTTGATCAATCTACTTAAGACAACTGATCCTTCTATTATCAAGAGAGTAAGACTGTGATGCTGGTGTATTTTTCTAGTTTGAAGAAAAAGGATAAGAAGAAGAAGTCCATAAAGCCTAAGGGAGGCGTGGTTGAAAAGAAGGCCAAAGAGACTGCTTAAAAGGGGACTTGCTTCCATTGTGGCAAATATGGCCACTAAAAGAGGAATTGCAAAGCCTATTAGGAATCTTTAAAGAAGAATGCATCAGACGCCCCATCTACTTCAGGTATCTTTATTATTAAAGTTAATAGTGTTTCTAGTTATAACATATGTGTATTGGATACCGGATGTGACTCACAAATATGCACTGATATGCTGGGCTTAAGAAACAATAGACAACTCAAGAGAGAAGAGTCTGACCTACAGGTGGGCAATGGAGTAAGAGTTGCTGCATTAGCTGTAAGAACTTATATATTGACACTCCTTAGTGGGCTTGTAATAGAAATTGACAATTGCTTTTATGTTCCTGCTTTAATTAAAAATATAATTTCTGTTTTTGCATTGAATAAAAATGGATGTAATTTAACTATTAATGGCAATGGTTGCTCTATAATGTTTAATGATTTTTTTTTATAGAATTAGCACTCTTTGAATGGAATATATATTCTTGATATGTCTAGTTCTATCTTCAATATCAATAGCAAAAATAAAAGAATTAAAACGAATAAATCAAAATTGTTATGACATTGTCGCTTTGACCATATAAGTGAGAGGCACATGACTAGGCTATATAAAGATGGTAGCTTGGGGTCATTTGATTATCAATCATATGACACATGTGAATCTTGCTTATTAGGCAAGATGAAAAAAACCACCTTTTTGTGGAAAGGGTGAATATGTTACTGGGCTATTAGATCTAATACATTAAGATGTATGTGGCCTAATGTTCATACACGCCAAAGGTGGTTATCCTTACTTTATTCATAATTAGGGTATGTGCATGAGATACAAGTCTGATGCATTGGAAAAATTCAAAGAATTTAGACATAAAGTCGCGAAACAACTTAGTAGGAGTATTAAATCACTTAGATTTGATGGAGGTGGTGAATACTTAAGCCAATAGTTTCAGGTTTATCTTAGGGATAATGAAATTTTATCCCAATTTACTCCACCCTTCATGCCATAACACAATGGTGTAGCTGAAAAGAGAAACTGAACCTTGTTAAACATGGTGAAGTCTATGATGGGATTTGTAAAACTCCCTAAGTCCTTTTTGGGGATATGCATTGGAGACTGCAATTTACATTTTAAACAAGATGCCTTCCAAGTCAGTTGATCTTGCTCCGCATGAGATGTGGAATAAGAAGAGGCTTGTTCTTTCTTATTTGAAAGTATAGGGTTGTCCAGCTTATCTGAAGCGAACAATTTCAGACAAACATGAAGCTAAGTCTGACTGATGTCTGTTTGTAGGGTATTCTAAAGAAACAATTGGATATCAATTATATAATCATTCAGAACAAAAGGTGTTTGTTTCAAAGCATGCTACCTTCTTGGAGAAATAGTTTTTTTTAAAAGGAGATATTGTGAACAAGATTGAACTTGAAAATGTTTAAGATGTAAACCTGAGCCTGTTACTTATGGAGATGAAGTAATAACTACACCTTCCGATGCATAAGATCTTCATAGATCTAATAGGATACGTTCTGCTCTTGAGAGATAAGAATTTCTCACAAGCGATCAAAATGATATCTTGCTCATAGAGAACGATGAGCTTACTACTTATGAAGAAGTTCTAAAGAGTTCAGAATCTGATAAATGGCTAAAGGCCATGAAATAAAAAATGGATTCCATGTATGAAAACTAGGTATAGACCTTTATTGACCCATTGAAGGGATAAAATGCATAGGGTGCAAATGGGTCTTCAAGAATAAGACTGATATGGAGGGTAATGTGGTTACTTATTAGACTAGGCTAGTAGCTAAGAGTTATCGTCAAAAACAAAGAATTGACTATGATAAGACTTTTAGTCTAATAGCTTTGCTTAAATTCATATGGATACTCCTAACCATCACTGCTCTTTACGATCATGTGGTATGGCAAGTAAATATGAAGATGGCTTTCCTTAATTGAAAGCTTACCGAGAATGTGTACATGACACAACTAGAGGGCTTCACATCTAAAGATAGTGAAAAGGTATGCAAGATTTAAAGATCCATTTATGGATTGAAGCAAGCTTCCAATTCGATTTGAAGAGACAATCAAAGAGTTTGGTTTCTCATAAAATCTGGATGAACTTAGTATATATAAGAAGGTTAGTGGAAGTGTGGTCATTTTCCTTATATTGTCTCTGGATGATATTAATTATGGAAAATGATGTCTCTATCCTTCAATCTGTTAAAGTTTGTCTTTCCAAGAATTTCTCCATGAAAGACCTTAGAGATGCAACCTACATCTTGGGGATAAAGATCGATAGAGATAGATCTAAGAGGTTGTTTGGTCTTTCTTAGTCTACATATATAGATAAGATGCTAAGGAGATTAAGCATGGATTGGTCTAAGAAATGATTTATTCCTATAACCCATGGGATAATCCTTTCAAAGTCTATCAAAGACACAAGACGAGAAGACTCGTATGAGTTTGATCCCATATGCTTCAGCTATAGGATCAATCATGTACGCTATGATAAGTACTGTACTAGACCTGATGTGTTGTATGCTTTGAGTGTTATGAGCAGATACTAGTCGGACCCTAGTGAGGATCATTGGATGGCTGCTAAGAATATCCTTAAGTACTTGATGACTAAAGATTTACTCTAGGTTTATGGAGATGGAGACCTTAAGGTAAAAGGGTATATTGATGTCAACTTCCAATTAGATTATGTATTCACACTTAACGGTGCAGTAATCAGTTGGAAGAGTTCCAAACATGAGACGACTACTGATTCCATAACTGAAATAGAGTACAATACAGCTTCAGAGGCAGCCAAGGAATCAGTTTGGATAGGGAAGTTCATCATAAAGCTAGGAGTGGTTCTTAGCATTGTTGATTCGATACAGCTATATTTTGACAATAATAGAGCCATTTTCATTTAAGTCCAAACATGTACTTAGATGCTACCATGTGATTAGAGATATCATAGGTATAGGTGATGTAAAAATAAAGAGAGTGCCCATTGATTAAAATATTGCTAATCCACTCATAAAGCCACTTCCCCAAAAGAAGTATGACTCTCATGTACTTACCTATGGTATTACATATAAAGGCAATTGGCTTTAGTGCAAGTGGGAGTATGTTAGAAAGGTGCTCTAAAGGAAATCACCTCTGGCACTCATTGTACAAACTCATTTTATATGAATAAAGACATTTTCATATAATTGATGTTCATTTATATTATGAATTGATGGGATCTTAAATCAATTAATGAAGTCCATGATATAAACATAGCATAAAGGAAATTATGATGAGATTATGATATTGGGATTCCTATCATATGCAATTATGTTTATATCTAAACTATCCTTAGTCATAGGATCAATAAGACTGGACATTATTGATCAAGATAGGCTAGCACTTATTATACTCCTTGATTGGATCAAGTAATAGATCTCGTAAATTGTAAACATGAGATGTTTAGAGTTAACATGTAGATGCTTATTATAGTAGTCAAGTTCATTGGATGACCTGCTATGAGACCACCACATGGATCCTCTATTATATGTCAGTAATAGTTTCATCATAGCAATAGTGCAAATATCCTTAGACTTGAGGTGCTCAAAGTTATCTTGGGTATTGATCTTGTACTTTGACTTCATTCCTTATTGCCTCAAGAGAGGTTGTTCATATGGTAGTGATTAGATACAAATTAAGGTATTCGAAAGTAGTTGAGTAGCCAACAAAGGAGTCCCTACTCTTGATAGAAGGAGAGTATACCTATAGCCTCTTATCACGATCATTACTTGAGAATCTCTAGCCATAGTGAAAATGAAGATAGTCTTCAGTGACATATATATAAGAGTAATAAGTCTCAAAGAGAAGATATAACATCACTTAGACTATATATGATGTAGTCAGTCTAGTGGGAGCTAACATAGAGTCCATGCTTTTAACCGAGTATGGTATAAGAAGGTGAAGGGATTAATTGCACATATATTTGTCTATGGAAAGGTTTGTTGTTTGACTATTAACATTTCGGTATATTGTGGGTCATGATACGTTGCTAGATACCCCTCATGACTTGCATGAGATCAAGTATTGATCTGAATGGCCAATATAGCTGGGAACCTAATAGGTCATATGCATTGAAGGTGTGTAGAGAAAGTAAAATGGGCTTTTGAATTGAATCCAAAATTGAGGGAGAAAAACTAAGTCTAGGCAAAATTGTGAGCGGAAAAGATACATTCGCAAGTGGAAATTGTTTTGCAATCATGAATAGTCTTTTTACAATTGCGTTTTTTCCAGAACAAGATTTTCCCACTCTCAGGCTGGAAAAGGTACTGGACTCAAACTACATTTGGTCTCGATTAGTAACCTTGCAATTATGATTGAATCGCAAGCACGAAAAGTGTTTCGCTGTTGTGATTTAAATCTAATGTGAAACATTTTCTAATTTTGTATCTTAAATCATAAGTTCCGAACCCTAGTCTCTTAGGGGACTATAAATAGTCTCTTTTGATATAGAAAGTGTTGCTGCAACCTGAGAAATGAAAAGGTGTTTCATTCTCTCTTCTCTCAAAGTACAATTATCTTTTACAAGCATAAGAGATAATTGGACAGTCATTCCCTTTGAGGTTTCTTCTTCGTGTCTTCACATGGATTTCCATTAGAGGTAATCCAGTAAAGGATTATTGTGGTTTGTGACAACTTAGTAATGTGAATCGAAGAACAAGCTTTAAATTTTTAAAAGTAATTATCTTCAACATTAGTTAGGGTTAATCAATTGTATGAACTTAAGGTGATTCATGGTTTGGGATTAAAATTTTTAAATTTCTACTGCCTCTAGATATATATGACAAGTTTGTGAATCCCAATAGTTGCCACAAGTGAATATGACCCTAATTTTGCTCGTGAAAGCTATTAAATCTAGTCAATCCCTTGTGTTAGGTTTTGAAGATGTATCTCATACATAAAATGCAACGGAAAATAAAAAATTCAAAACCTGAACCAAAGATTCAACTTGTGCCATTAAAATTAAATTAACCAAAATAAAAGTTTGAAGATTTTACCTTTGATTCTCTTGGTTTATTTTTGCTTCTGCTCCAAGTTGGGTTGTTGCAGACCACAACAATCCAAGCTAATGGTAATCCATATGAAGATTGAAGGAAAAAACCTCTTAGGGAATGACCTTGAATAATTATTTTTTGCTAGTAAAATAATTATTCTTTGAGAGAAAAGTTTAAAGAAAATTAACAATTAATTTGAAGGCTTGGGCAAAATTTATAGTAAAAAAGGATTTTTATATAGATGTTTCCTAAACACCTTAGGGTTGCCTAAAGACCAAAAAAAGGCCAAAATAAAGTTAGGGGCCAAATTGGGGCTGCTAGTGTGCGTTGGCTCGTGCGCTAGGCTGCCAACCAGCCCGCGCAGGCCTGTGACACCTTTGAGAGATTTTTTTCTCATAATTTTTTTGCGATTCCATCATAGTCCAACTCTAAATAATTCTATCATATTTTTGGATCTCATCCAAGACCATTTTATTCCTCATTTACACCTTCAAAGTCTGTGACCCATTAGGTTCCCGGTTATGTTGGCCACCCGAATCAACATTTGATATCAAGCAAGTCATGAGCGGTATTTAGCAACACATCATAACCTCCAATTGATAGAAAAGTAAGTGGTTTGACAATGAATCTTTCCATGGACTATGTGTTAGTTTCCGCTGGACTGACTATATCACACGTAGCCCTAGTGATGCTAGATCTTGTTATTAAGACCTATTACTCTATTAGACATGTCATTGAAGACCATCTTCATGACATTTCCACTTTGCCTAGAGATTTCCGAGTAATGATCCTGACAAGAGGCAATGGGTATACACTTCCTCTATCAAGAGCGATGAATCTTCTGTCGGCTACACAATTACCTTCGCATACCTTAAGCTGTACCCAATCACCTCTCTATGAGTGATCTTTGTGAGGCAACAATGAATGAAGTCAAAACACAAAATTAGTATCCAAGATATCCTTGAGTACCTCAAGTCGGGTGAATTTCACCCACGATCCTCTAATTATATATTTTGAACAACTTGGTACCTAAAAATTATTTATCACCCAAATGTACCCCAATTATATAAATTGTAATAACTCAGCACCTCAAAGATTATTTATAACACAAAAGTAGCTCAAATTTTATCTTGTAACACAAAAGTACCTCAACTTTTATTTTGTAACTAAATAGTACTTCTATCTTTGATTGTTAGTCTCCCTAACATAAGAGTGGTATAAAATATCCATATGAGATAAATTTTAATAAAAAAAAAATAGCTATAATATTCATAGAAGATAAATTTCAATTTTACTGACCAGGTATTACAATTAATTTTGTTTTTATTAAAATTTATTTGGATATTTCATATTATACTTTTGTTAGAGAGACTAAGTAGTGTTTGAGAGTGTTGTTGAGTGTTTCAAAAGCAGATTTTGAATTTTTTTTATTTAATTGACTAATTTTTTTAATTTTTATGAATTGCTTTTTTTTTTTTCAAATATGCTTATGGGAAAAATATCTATTGATATGTATCTACCAAAAATAGTTTTCAAAACTCAAAAAAGTTGAAAAAAAAAAAATTTCTTAAAAGTGTTTTTCCTAAACACAATACTAAGTGAACCCTAATAGTTAAAGACATAAGTACTATTTAGTTGCAAAATAGAAGTTGAGATACTTTTGTGTTACAAATAATTTTTAAAGTACTGAATTGTTACAATTTACATAATTGGGGTACCTTTGTGTTACAAATAATTTTTGAAGTACTGAGTTATTACAATTTACATAATTAGGGTATGTTACTGTTACAAATAATTTTTCAGGTACCGAGTTGATACAAGTTATATAATTGGAGGACCGTGGGTGAAATTTACACTCTCAAGTCTAAGGATACTTGTACCATTACTATGATGAAACTATCATTGACATTTGAATAGATAATCCATATGATCCTCATAGTAGATCATCTAGTGCACTTGACTACTGTTAGCAATTATCCATATATTAACTTTGAAGATCTCATGCTCATAGCTTATGAGATCTACTACTTAATCCAATCAAGAAGTATGACATGTGCTAGTCTATCCGGATCATCAATATCCCATTTTATTGATTGTATGATTAGGGATAATTTTGATACTAACATAATTACACATGATAGGAATCTCATTATCTTGGTCCCATTATGATTTCTTTCATGCTATGTTTTATATCATGAACTTTCATTATTTAGTTTAAGATCTATATCAATTCATATGCAAATGAATACTAATATAATAAAAGAATGACACTACTAATGTGTACATTAAATGCCTCAGGCGATTGCCTTTAGAACATATCTCTAACACCTTGAGCTTTACATTCATGATTGTGAACATTGCATCAAGGGAGTGAAACAATTCCTTTATAGCCTCCCCAAATGTGACCTAGATCATGATCTAAGGCATGATTGCTACTGGATCTCAAACATTTCAACTAACCAATGATTCATGGCCGTAATAAAAGTTTCAAGGTCGTGAAATTGGAAATTCCCGCATTCCCAAATTCATTCTAAAATAGAGCATACAACAACCCACATGCAAAATCTCTAAAATTGGCTAAGTGCCAACCATTTCTATCCACATGTAATCACACAATTTTCTCAATTTCATGCCTCAATCATATTAGACACCATTTTACACTCATTCATACTAAGAATCAAGATTTATCAATGCCATTTTCAACATCAAGCATTTATTGTACATCATGCCATTAACATTTAACATTGAGCATCTACTCATCAAGCAAACATTTCTTAGGATACCTTATGCAAAGGTCAGATGCATCTATTTTGTAAAAAATAGACACATCAAGTCGACACAGTGACATTCTTGTAAATAAAATCTCAATATGTAGGCTCATATGTATCTGTTTAGATGAAAATAGACACATCGGATATTTTAGACACTCAGATGCATCTAGAAAGTGGCGAACAAAGATGCATCTGTTAACCAAATATGACAATTTGATTGCTGAGGATTGGGAGGCTCTAAAGTTAGCATATCAATGGAAGCATTTAGGGTACAAATTATTAAATCTACAAGTTATTCTATCCCAAGATACTTTCTTATTCATTTTTTATGCAATCTCATAATACTGATTTCTTCATTACTTATGTTTTTATTAACAGCATTTCAGGATCACTACAAAGGTAAAAAAATCCAAGGATGTCCTTCTACATTACTTAGGTTGCAAAGGCTACACTAGTAAAAAGCCCGAATGGATGGTTGAGGATCTAATTTCTTCATTCTCCTCATTAGCAATGATGCACTTCAATGCCACCGCATCATATGATCAGAGTCTCAACTGGGTTTGTGCTAGAACCGATAATATAGATTAAGGAAGTTATATAATTCTAGTCAAAGAGACAAGAGAGATGACACAAAAAATGATATATATAGCTTGTTAAGCAAATCTATATTGAAAATACTTTTATTTATCCAAGATTGATTTTTAATGCATTTATATGTTTAACATGAGTCCTTCTAGGAGGAAGTAACATAGGGGATCTAGTTACCAGAGGGGTAGAATGACATCTTGACATATGCATTTGGCAAACCCGAAAATGAATGCTTTTTTAGTGGGGTGACCATCTCCCTTTTTTTTTTTAGTAAATAAGGCTAGAGGAAACAATCTATCTCCATCTCAGTGTAAGAAATCAAGAATGAAGTGAAAGAGGAATTGAGGTTTCATTTGATGTAGGAAATGAGTTCTCAATTCCAAGCTGAACTTCATGCTCAACTCCAGGTATAGCAGGTGATGTTTATGCAACAGACAACTCAATTTCAGAGAATGTTAATGCTATAGCTAGGGACTAACACTAGGTCTTCTCAATTTGCAACTGAGATAGAGATAGAAGTGGTTCCTTCATAAGGTTGCCATATATCAAGCAGCTGTCACTCTGTAGACCCATCATTTCCAATGGGAGATACACAGGTAAAAGTTATGAATTTTATTCATTTCCACTTCTCATATTCATTTCCACTTATACTTAGTTTATGACCTAACAATAGCTAATGTTGGCTATTTACTATTATATAGGCATCTCGATCATGCTGACTTGCAATCAGCCATACGGGGGAGACAATCATAGTGGCAAAGGGCATGATTCGTCCAAGCCCACCAAGTACCTGGTTGCACAATACTCTAATGTCCCTCGATCACTTGAAGATGCCTATGGATCTCCCTTTTCTTGAGTACATATTAGAAAAACTTCTTGTGCTTATAGGTGAGATCCATACAGTGTGGGAGCAGGCATATGAGAGTTTTGTTCAATAGCCACAGCATCTCATGGTCTTTGGAGAAGTATCAATTAATAATTTTTTATCTCACTCCCTATTTTTTTTTTAATACAAATAGTATTACTGCTTAGTTTTCATTTATATGTCATAACATCGTAATAATATATTATTAATTGATAGAAAAAATAATTCAAAAATCAAAGAAGACACAAATGGATAAACAAGATAATGGTTTTACAAAAGAATTAGCTATGAAGGAACCTAAGCCTTTCTTTTATGAGAGAATTTTAGCAAGTTTGAGCGATTACATGCTCAACTTGCATGACTTCATTTCCGATTTAGATGTTGGGCACATGTTCCAAACTGCTATTCTGCAAGATTTATTTTGGTATCTAGAAAACACTAAGAACGAAATCTTTGTTGAGTGGAAAGACGTCTCTTACCTCCTCTCTATGGAATGGCTCAATATCTCAGTCCTGAAATTTTTTATGCTGTAAGATTATAGTATATATTTTTAATATTTGTAATATTGAATTGCTATATTCTAAGATAGTATTAACTCATATCAAATTTGTGATTCATGCATGTAGGTACCTTTATAGATTGTGCAACAAATCATCTGCACCGTTTGGTTTTTTTATGTTCATATTTTTTAAATAGGATGTGTAATAAGGGGAAAAAATCAATATAGAATTATATGGTAGCAGCTCTGAAAGCACAGGAGGAGGAGAATTTTATTTTTCTGCCATATATTTAAGAGTAAGATAACATATGAGTAGGTCAGACACGTCTACAGACACATATGAGTAGGTCAGATGCATCCATTTGTGCAAAGCAGACTTATCTAACCTAGTCAAATACATTTTTGACCACCTCAGATGTGTCTGTTTTGCATAAAATAGATGCATCTGAGTAGGTCAGATATGTCTATTTTTAGCAGACGCAATAGGTTCACCCTCAAATGCATCTCCATCTTATAAGTATGTTCTAAAATAGACACAATTGGTCCAAAAAAAACTGAAAAAAGACTTTTCTGTGCTGGTCAGATTTCAGAAAAAGTTTTAGTGTATTTTATTTTATGCTGTAACTTGGACCTTGTGGTTGGATAGAAATGAGGTTTGTTTCAAGAACAAATGCATAGAACTTCAATCTGCAATCCAACAAATCTTCTTTAGAGTTTGGGTTAGGTTTAGCTCCAATCATGGTCATTTTCCTTATGATATTTATTCTTTATTCATGTCTCCTCCACCCATTCAACATTGGAGTAACATTAGGAGGAATTCGGTTCTAGTTTAGTTGTTGGCTCTTTGTTTTTTTATGCTCTTTGGTGTTTTGTGTTTAGCTTGAAACAAGGAAATGTCTTGCTCTAGTATTTTTACTTAGTTCCAGGGATGTTTTCACCATCTTAATATTTGATTAAGGTGGTCTTTCCCCTCAAATATTAATAAAAATAAAAATTTCTTATAAAAAAATAGAACCACAATTCATTCACAAGTGATACTTCTATTAAAATTTCATGACTTGTGGGTTTTAATTGTTTTTTTAAAAAAATTCAATCTTTTATCTTGTCTTGTTCTTTTCTATTTTCATCTGTATATAATATGCTCAATGGAGTTTCTAGCCCACAAAAATTGTGACTAGCTTTACTTGTGATTAGATCATAATACATGAGGAATATATAGAGGAATTTTTCTTTTCAATCATTTCAATGGCAGAATACCGAGGAGAATAACTTGATCATGTCCACCTGATATTCTTCGTTACCCTCAATTTAATATGGAATAATTAGAAAATTTCTGATATTTCCTACTTAGAATTATTCTCATTAGTGCTTTCTAATTTTGTTTTGTTTTGAGGTGTTTTCAGTAGGTATTTTCTTATAAACCTTTAAGAAAAGAATATTATGGGCCATTGTTATCAACAATGATGATTAAGAATTATATTTAATAGAAGAGAACAAACGCAATTGACAACTCTAATAATGGGTAATGACAATCCAGCCACTGAGCTTTAATTTCTAGATATTTGAGTGTGAAGAAATTATATGCATAAATGGGGGAAAAAAAAAGAATTTCATGGTTGTAAAGAAAGTTTGGTTTCATATCAGGATTGAAAACTCCCATCCTCTTTAAATATTTTTTGACATATCAAAAAGGGAAGAATTCACTTTCACATTCTCGATTGATGTTCCGCCTTTATCCTATATTGGCCTTTTATTAATAAGATAACTGTCCTAAACATTAATTGCATGGTAAAATCCAATTGATATCATCTTATGCATTTGAATGATGTTTCAACATCAAATCTCTCTCTCTCTCTCTATATACGGTGAACACCATAATTTAACAATATAGTTTTATACTTTTATTGTACTATTATTTATTAATAATATTTGAATTTTTTCTTTTAGTTTTTAGAAACTAAACTAATGTTTTTAGTCTGCTAATATATACAGTAGTTTTTTTTTTAATTTTTAATTTTATCTAATATGAATTTATGTGTGTAATTGAATTGTATCTAAAATTCAATTAATGGTAGGATATCTGCAAGAAGTGCTCTATCCGTTCTTGAACTTGATTGTGCTTAGAGAAAATTTCACAAACTATTTATTTTTAACTCTATATTTCAAAAATACATAAAATATTTTTTTTTCCATTTTTATCATATGCCTTTGCAATTTTACAGTTTTTATCATCTTTCTATTTCAAATCTATCGTTTCAAATCCCCTCGTGTTTATCCTCTGTTAATATATTACATGCTCAGTTTTTCTCCATTTCAGCGCAAGATAGTTACGGCTTCAATTATCTCCTCGACTATTTCTGGCTTTTCTGACAAGTGCAGCTCTGTTAATTTCTCCATTATATTTCCTCAACTGCACTTCTCAGAAATTCAATGCCAACAAAGTTATTTCGAATTGCACTAATCTTTCTCACCTCAATTCCTCCCTACATTTGAGCTGCAATTCCACCAATTCGTCCCTCTGTATTCATTTGCAACAACACCAGTGATACAGAAGGCTGGGTGCCACGGGGGATCAATCCTTCGAGGACTGGAATGTTAGGAACTCAAGCATTGATAGCATTTAAATCAAACAGTTCATTGATTGTAAATATGTTAGTTTAGATGCACAATAAAATCGGAGAATTGTTAATTCAATATTCAAAAATAGTAGAAAATGGAAAACCAATCTGAGACCTATGTAGCACACAGTTTCCTTAAGACAAATTCGCCTGCTACACTGGTGTTTAGGATAACCGGCGTTTGTCTCCCAGGATACAATAGATTCCAAGTAGTTATTGAATACACAACATCTACTTACAGCGAACTTTTAACTTGTCACACCCTCTATCACTCGAGAAGAAGAAGGAGAAGAAAGAAAGAAACACTCCAAGAACAATCAAAGTATACTCTTCATCAACACTTTAAAATTCAAGCCTAAACCACCTATTTATACTAGATGGAGAAGACATGAGATTAATTGTGATTAATTTCCTTTAAAGGCTGCCAATAATGCCTTTGTAACTATCAAATAATGGTGAAATTAATCTTTAAAACATCAAAAATTGACATTCCAAAAGACATGAAGCTCAAAAGTTCATTCTGGAACAGAATCCATAAGGGTGTGTAGATCCACACGGGAGTGTGGATCTGTCTTGCTCACCCTGCAGGCACAACGATACGACCATGTGGATCCACACGGGCGTATCAGTAGCCTAGCCGTGTGGATCCACACAGGAGTGTCGAATCCACACAACCGTGTGGATCCACACGGGAGTGGCAGACTGCCAGCCTTGTGGATCAATACGGAAGTGTTGCCAAATTTTCCAGAAATAAAAAATAATTCGTAAAAATTAGGCTTGTTCAGGACCACGAGATTTTGGGCCAATATTCGTGTACGCAGGTCACGCACCCACGCATTGGCTCATCCCGGACCATGGATTTGCACCCCCCTACGCCTAAGCACGCAAGAGAGAGCCTTCCATTCTACTTTTCTTACCCATGTAAGAATGCATTTTAATATATAAACACAAGTCCAACTTCAATTCTTAGTAATGTGGGACAAACTCCCACTCACTTTTCACATTTAAATCTCCTTATCAAGGAGCTTACTTTGAGCTTCAATTTCTATTCACATATTTTCCATTTTGAGCATATGAATACATTAATTCATAGTCCTCATGTCAAGGAACATATATCCGGGTCTTTTTCCCAAAACCGAGTTGTGGGACCCACCCGAATAATCCTCTCAAAATGGCTCATAATCACTTTTTTTTTTCCAACAAAGAAAACTCAAAAAATAATTTTAAAATTTTTCTTTCTTCTTACCCACTAATAAATAATTTAAAAAGTAATTGCATTTAGTAATGCTCTAGAAAATCAATCCAAATTTATTTAAACTAATAAAATATATCATAGTTAATCTAATTGAGAAATTTTTAGATAGAGTGAAGGCATAAAATGAATTTTTTTTTTTCCTTTTAGGACTAGAGATGGCAAATGGAATGATTTGGATAAGTATGGATTAGATCTAAATGGATTTGGTTGCATTTCAATCATTTATCTATTTATAACTCATTTAATTATGAGAAAATTCCCCCACTACCCCATTTATTTTTAAAATGAGAATAATACCCCCGTGTTTTAATTTTAACAATTTTATCTCTTTTTTTTTTCTTATTTGTCCTTTCACTTTGCTGTTATAGACATGCTTATCAAAACCTAATTAGCCCAGCCAGTTCAACTAAAAAAATCGAGAATCGGACTTCAAGCTGGTCAGTTTTGGCTAAGAGAACTAAGGGTCTTCAGCTTGCTCTAAAAATCGGAGAACCAGCCGGTTCAACCTCGAACTGGCTAAACTTTAGTTTTGACAGGTTTTTCCAGTTTAGTGAATTGAAAATTCACTCAAAAATATTACTTTTTGTGTAATGTGAAAGTTGAACTCGGGTCTTTAAATATAATTATCAAACTTTTACTATCAAACCATTTGTGATATATGGTCAAAAAGATCAATTTTTTTTTTATATTAGTTTCTTTTATAAATGAACTTATCTAGATTTATATATTATTAACTATTTATAAAATTATTCATATTATTGAAAAGAGATTTATAAAAAATCAATATTTAGCTTTTTATATTTTTATTATAAAAGTAAAATTATGACAAATAAATAATTCTTGAAATTGTTTGATGTCTTTGAATTATAAATATATTTATTATCAATACATGACTGTGTATTATATTATCAATAATTTAATATATAATTATGCATTAATTTAATATTTCATA